>LPNX010871220.1:179053-301211 GCA_001517045.1 Pseudotsuga menziesii
TACAAGGATAAATGGAAGAACATTACAGAGGAGTCTTGCAATGATTACACTCTATGGAAGGAAGCTTAAGCTATTCTATATTGGTATCAAAATATTGCAATCCTTTGTCATGCCTTTTTGTCTATTGGTACAAGGTTTGAAAATTTCCTAATCAATCGTTTTTGCATCCCATTACCTTTCCAATTATGCATAATTAGTCTCATAAGAAGTTAATGGAAGTGCTCACTTAGATAAATGTAAAGAACAAATCTATTTTTTTATGTATTGTAAAGTCATTTGGATTATGGGAAAGTTTTTGAATATGTAAATAAGTCTTGTAACTGAAAATCGTAGAAAAAACTTGAAGAAGCAACAGATAGAAAGCACGCTGATAGGAAATAGGATTTTTTTGCAATATATATGGATCTATTTGTTTATTACTTGTAATTTTGTGTAAGAAGGTTAGACGGTTAGTTCGTAACTCTCCCCTGCTTTTTTTACTTCATCAATATAAAGCTATCTAACTTTGTTAAAAACATACACACACAAAAGTCATATTATCCAAGAAGTCATGCCCATTTTGAGTGTTGGTCAAACATGACCCTGGGGGGTGGTCCCATCTATCCTACACATGCTCGAAATCTATGGCAATGGGTCCCCATCCAATATTTCCTTGTTCTAGTTTGGAAAGGTTTAATTTACTTAAAACATGACAAACAAAATTGTAGGGTACATGTAAATATATTGGTATGGCCATGCATAAATTTGTGGGGTCTTTCTCTTTGTTCTCTTACTCCCTTTTCAACACAATGACAAGGCATAAATTCCTAACACTAAACTAATAACAGAAGGTCAAGTGTGCCACGAAGTTAGCAAGAGGCTCTCTACACATGGTACAAGGTACCCCCCAAAACGTCCATCAATTAGCATAAATGTGCCACATCCATCTCGACCTTCGAAACATGAACACTAATATCCAAATGAAGGTTTGCACAAACTAAGGATCCATCATACTAGGTAAACAACTTATTACACTATGATTCGTTGCACCAAAAACCATTCCTTATTTTCTAACTAAGATAAATGATTTATATTCAAGCACGTTATTACTTTGCATTGAAATCAATGGCTAATGGAACAATGTCCTCAAACTATGCAATTACCTAAAAAATGGCAACAAGGAGGAATTAGCTATAAGAATTAGATACCCAACCCTAAGCATATTTAACAAACTGAAAATACCATAACAGAGACTTCAATTTTTTAGTTTACCACATATATCACAAATAATTCATTCAATCTTAGACAAACACAATTGAACTAATATCTAGAATAGATCAAGTAGCTCAATAATCAAGGATTGTGAAAATTAATCCTTCTTCAACTTCAACAAGTGTCTTCCACACACTTTGGAGTCAAAAGAGCAAGGTCTTCTATGTATAGTTAAGCTTTTAAATCATGTTTATATGGCCATCTAACATTGGTATTTGACACCACCATTTTAACCCATCTAGATTCCTATATTTTTAAAGGCCTTGGTTCTTTTCCATCTCTAGATTTCTTACCAAACTATAGGGCCCTAAAGGCCTAACTTGTTCATATGTGACAAGTAACAAGAGCATGTTCCCCAAGAAAAATACCCTAGGGAGAAGGAACACCTTCCCAATGTTATAGATTTAATGGTTATACCATAAGCAATAGGATCACTGAAAGAAAGATGAGTACAATAACACAAAAAGAAGACACCGATTTATCATGGAAAACCCTCTTAGGGGAGAAAACCCAACAAAAAATCCTCAATATAGAATTAAACCAAGTACAATGAACAACCACAAGAACAAGACTAACAACTTCCTCTCTCTCCAGTATACTCCTCCACTCTCTCTCTCTTGTGCAATTGCTTAAGTGAGATGTAACTAAATGAGGGAGGCGCCTCACCTATGTATACTCATCAAGTGAGTAACATCTTAACTTAACTAGGTCGGCATGTTACCTAGGGAGACTTAAAATAACATTTATATAATATTCTTGTGGGTATTATTGAACTGACTTACAACAAAGGTTTTACCTCAAGGATTTTACATGACCAATTACATCAAGGACATCTCCCAAAAGGAGGAATAATAATAATATAATAAAAGTACAATAGGATATCTTCTAAATTTAGATTTCTTTAACACTCCCTCTTAACAAGGAAGGTATTCTACAACATCAACAACAACTGACTGGTGAATCTATATACCATAGGAAGTTTTGGAACAACAACATCATGTATCTAGAACATCATCATCAACATCATCATTAGAATCATCATGGAACATCATCATCATGTAACATTTTCATAATCATTTGGAGCATCAAAAATGACATCATGTGACTACTGGAACATCATCATCATCAACATCGGCATGTGACTATTGAAACATTAATATCATTAGGAGCATCATCATCAACGTCATCATATGACTGTTGGAGCATCATCATCATTGAAATCATCATCACCAACATCAAGGTGTGACTGCTGGAACATCATCATCATCAGCAACATATATCATCATCATCATCCAATTATTTTCTTAGCTTGCATAGGTGATTATTGCATAACCAATCCTTCTTAATTCGTTGATAAGTGAGCCATTAGAGACTATCCATCCTCCCAGGATGGTAGCTAAAAGAGATAGTGTTCATCTTGCATTTCGAGAGCTCTCTCTATCCCATCACAGGATGTCTTAGAGAATCACCTCGTCACAGTGTGTCCCATATTGCTCGCAAGTAAGAACTGAACTCATAATCCCATCGCTGGATGAGAGAATCTCTCTCTAGCTTGACATTTCCCTTTTTACATATTAGGAGCTCTCTCTATCCCGTCGCAGGATATCCTATAGAGTCTTACCATCTTGTCATAGGATGTCCCATCTAAACTCATCATCCCATCGCATGATGAGAGGATCTTACCATCCTGTCATATGGTGTCTCATCTCCTAAGTAAATACTAATATCAACATCTTGTCACAGGAGGAGATCATTGTACCCTGTTGCAGGGTATCGGAAGTGTTAGTTCCAGCTTAGAAACACTCATCATAAAATAACCAAGTTAGCACGGTTATGTCTATGGGTCATTCATCTCTGGCCAAGTTATCATGGAACTCTCACAGAATGTCTTCTTGATGTGAATCATCCCTCTTTAGATCCTAGAACACAATGCTCTCTCCGTCACGGAGGACTTCCCAATGTCAAGTCCATCTGACAATTTTATGCAACTCAAACATCACTTGCCCCTTGCCAAGTCCTCATGGAACTCTCAGGGAATGTATTTAAGCTCCTGTAATATACTACTCCCTTTTTCATGGAGGTTATCCTAATGTTAAGTCCATTTGACAATTTTTGGTAGCTGGAACATCTTCTGCAGTATGTTTCTCATCTTCAGTGAGAAACAATACAGTCATGTGACATGTAGGATAGCTGGACTGCTTGTATTCCACCTTGTAGAAAAGGTTGAAGTCTTCTTCAATATTTATTTGTGAGTCTTCATCACACGATATTTCCTGCAAGTTAAATTCAAATGTAATATTAGTATCATATACATAATTTTAATGTATACTACCATAAATCACACTTGCATGAACAATATTATCTAAACATTCTAATAACTCAAATAAAACATAAATACATATCTTGTATGGTTTTGTAGGGTTTCCTCCCTCTGGATCTTGCTTCCTTGAGGTTTCCTCCCTCTGACTTAGATACAAAAGAAAATTGAATAATAGTTTTATCAAGTCTTTTTGGCTCCCGTACCAAGGTCAATGGCCCATTTATAGTAGTATAGTGAAAGTGTGTATTCTTCATATTCTTCTAACAATGTCCATTTTGGTAGAGGTTCCTCATCGACATAACCTGCTGAGTCATTCTACCTCTTTTTCTGTGGACAATTTACTGCAAAGTGAACAAATTTATCACACTTGAAGCATTGTATCTATGAAATATCCTTCTTTTTATTTGATTCTCGATATGTATCTGAAATTTGCCTTCTATATGAGTTCCTTTTCTCTAACGACCTTCTCCCTTTTTCAATTTTTGTATGAGTATCAAGGGATTGATCCTCTTCATGCTAAGGTTTATGAGATTTGTTTCTTGATTGTAAGTTGGTTTCTTCTTGTACACAAAGAGACCAAAGATTATCAAACGTGGGTGGTTTCTTGCATGCACAAAGAACCTGAATGAATTGTTCCCAAGAAGAGGGAATACCATTAAGAGCTATTATGTCAAGTTATTTATCATCTACTGCATCATCAATGGCTGCAATTTGGTCTCTCAATTCGAAGACCTTGATAAGATAGGATTTAACTGAGTTTGAATCATACATACCAACTTCTTGAAGCTTATTTCTCAAGGCTAGTTTTCTGCTAGTATTATTTCTTTCGAACAATATTACCAGGTGGTCAAACCATTCTTCTTGATTGACCCTAACTGAGCAATATGTAGAATTAAGTGATATTTACTGAATCCATTAATACTCTTTTGGATTTCCTTTCATCCTTCCTATACTTGGCCTTATCTACTTTTGCTTTAGATTTTATAGAGTCATTGGCAAGGTGAGATTCTATCTCATTCTCTTCCATGATGAAGAGTAATCTAACCTTCCAGGAATTGCATTTTATGGCCCCTTCTAATATATCCTCAACTCTAAAGTTCATCTTGATAAAAGTGAGAACCTCAAATGGAAATATATAGAGTAAGATTTACCAATGAGAGTGCTTCAATTGGATGCTTGCTCCAAAGCTTTTATGGAAAAATCCTTATGGTGGACCTAGGGTTTGACATAGAAACCCTAATTTTTCAACTTTGGTGACTTTCAGATCTGATTGGATAGAAATATGTGCCTCTTCAAGGGTAGTTGAGCAGTATACTCCTTTTCCCAAATATGTGGACAGAACTGCAAAATATTTGATGCCCTAATTTCTTCGTTTTCTTCTATTTAATTGTCTAGTATTAATTCTAATGTATCTCCAAAATTTCTTCAATGAATTTTCTATCCTGTATTCAACCCCACAGGTTAGCAATTTTGGATTCATCAAGTGCAAGTTATACTAAGTTTCCCAAGGTTACATGTTTATGAACTTGTTCAGTATATCGATCTTGTACGAACTACTATGTGTCACTATTTCAACTTTGGGTTTTGAAACTCACAACAATGGAACTGTTGTTCGAGTCCTTTATATAACATCTTACTAAATTCTATTTTTATCTTCCTATCATGAGATATAACATTTATCCCTAGGTCACTTGTTTAAAACCGAACCATGGAAGAGGTTGGAACCCTATTTTGCATGGATCATATCTAAAAAATTACATCAAATATGAGGATAAAACACGCACACATGGTACATCAACATTTAATCTTTAGCATATCCTAGTTTTAGCTCGTGGAGATTCACCAAATTCAAGTTGTAGAAAAATTTCCTAGATGACTAGATTTTTCCTTCTAGGGTTTCAAGCATGAAGCCATAATCTCTGACACCTACAATAGTAGCAGTGTTACGATTGAACAAAGACTTCTTTCAATATAGCTATGATACCATGTTATAGATTCAATGGTTATACCATACACAATAGTATGATTGAAAAAAAATACAAGTACAACAATAGCACAAAAATCACCCAACTATTTATCCCGGGAAACCCTCTTGGGGGAGAAAACCCAAAAAAACTTCCTCAATATAGAATTCAAGCAAGTAAAGTGAACAACCCTAAGAAAAAGACTATCAACTTACTCTCTCTAGTATATTCCTTCATTCTCTCTCTTGTGCACTTGCTTGAGTGATATGTATCTAAATGAGGGAGGTGTCTCACCTATTTATACTCATTAAGTGAGTGACATCGTAACCTAACTAGGTTGGCCTGTTGCTCTAAAACATGGCTGACTTACCTAAGGAGACTTAAAATAATATTTTTATAATATTCTCGTAGGTACTATTGATCTGACTTACAACGAAGGCTTTACCTCAAGATTTTTACATGACCAATTACATCAAGGACATCTCATGAAGGAGGGATAATAATAATAACAATATAATAAAAATACAATATAATATATTTTGAAGTTACATTTCTTTAACATCTAGCTCAACCATTAAGTCTAGAGAGAAGTGCACCCTTCTAGATGTATTATGCATAATTTATTATTGTCAAGGAAATAGTTAGAGGAATCCCCATCAACTTTGAGTTGCATTCATGAGCATTATTAATTATAACTAGTGCCTAAATTTTGAGTGACGTACAATTAATAAGTTAGTTGCATTTACATCTGCAATATTTTCTAGCTATGAGTGATGTGCATACCTAGATCAGGGTTTTGGGATTGGAGACTTTATAATCCAATAAAAAGGATTCTTAGATTCATTAATAGACTAAGAAAGTTGATGTGACCTTATCCAATTTATGGGTTTCCCATTTCTTATAAATTCTTTTGAATCAACTACAACTTCATCTTGTGATTTGTTTTATCTCTTGGATCAGATTCAATCTTCTATCATGGATTATTTCCCTGGTTCTTGTTTACAAATCCCTACTTTTGTTATCAATAAGATTATCAAAGAGGATCTCCTTCATTCCTTTTAATACTAGTAAGCCCGTGTTTTTAAAAATTAAAATTTTCTTAGTTTTCCCATGGCAAATTACCACAAGCCTATGCCAACATGGTTATTTCACATACATGACCCCATGGAAGGGTACAGATTAATACGTTAGCTTGGATTTAGTATAACCTTTGTTTGGTATCCAATTAAGGGACTCAAATACCATTTGAAAGGAGAGATAAAGGAAGAACCCAAAGGAAACTATTTGGATCAATTCCACTAGTCTTGATTGGGTACCTTAAACAAAAAGATACGGGTAGCGGAATTAGGGGAAATAAGATTAGTATGGACAAACTATAAAAATTACAACATGAACATACATACATTGGCAATAGATCAATGCGTTGGAAATAAACCAACAAACATGATATATAGGTTACACCAATTATTTGTGGAATATGAAGTTAGCTAGATATGAAAACAAATATAAAAGTGGCCAAGGAGTTCAAGAACAAGATTAGAGAGATGTGATCCCTATTTTTGAGGAGGTAAAGTGACATACGATTTCATGCACTTGGAAGAGCAAGGAGGGATCATTTGGTGGATATTAATTCCATTACCTATGTTCTTAAGGGTTTCAGGATTTGTATGAATCTTCCCATTTAAGGGCTTATTTTAAACTGCATGTAATGGTTATGATTTTAAAATGGTTGGTTTTTGGATTTTTTATGAGCTAATGTTTGTAAGATTTTATTGCTACTAGTTGAGTATGGTTGTTGAGGTTACTATGATGTGATGTAATATGATGTGCAATAATGCATATGTTTGTGTTGAAAGTAAATAGAATGAGCCTCACCATTCAACTCAATTTTATGCTTATAATATATGATAATGATGTTTATATCTTTCTAGTTTTGTCTAATGTGATGATGGATGATTTCACTTTAGTAGAAGGTGTCGCTTCTTCATTCTATGTTGGGCATGGATTGAGGATGAATATAGAGGATAGTATATGTAGTTATGGTTGTTTCCTTTATTTATCGACAACCTTACTTTATTAAAGTCTTGGGAATTCATATCCAGTGAAACCTTCCATGTTACCAAGGATTAACATGTCAATGCTAGACTACAACACTTTTATTTGACACTCCCATGGACCTTGATCTACATAATGAGCCAACATTCCACGTGATGTGCAAATTTACCATTTATTTTGAAGGGAGTAAATATTTGAGGAATATACTAAGGGATTTCAAATATAAGAATGAAGGACAATTTGATGAAGGCCAAGTAAGCAAATTCTACATTGCCAATATTAGAGGTAAAGCAAAGTTTTAAGTGAGAATGCTTTTTATTTTTTTAACAAAAACGAGTAATTTTATTTTTTATTTTTATGGAAGGTCACTGGTCTGCTTTGACAAATGCCAAGCAACCAAATATACAATTAGAAGGAATGCTTTGAGAAAATCAGTTTTTGAACAAAATTTTACATATTGAGATCAATGAATCTCTTAGAATAAGCAATTTGCAGCTTATTAGATTACGAATTACGAAATTGGGTGAAAAAGCTGGATTCTCCGGTGATGCAAAGGGTGCCTTGAGTTAGAAGGCATGATTTATTTGACAAATCATCTGCAAGAGTATTTAGATCTTTAAGAATATGGAAAGATGAGACCCCTTCGAAATTTTTCAAAATAGTCCGAATTCTAAGCAGAATTTGATTCAAGGCAGAATTATTTAATTGATCAACTGAATTTAGAACTTTGATCAACATCGCAGAATCGCCAAAAATTTGGATTGACTGGTATCCTTTCTCCTTTTCTATCTGACATGCCATGAGGAGGCTGTAACATTCAGACTAGTTATTTGACATGACTCCCAAACCCCTGCTAAAACTGGATTCAATCAGTCTATTTGGAGAGAAAACCACACCCCCAGCTCCAAAGATCCTAGGATTTCCCTTGGATGCACCATCAAAGAAAATTGTCGCCGAAGAGGAACTCATCCATATTTGCTTAAAAGCATCAGCATTACCACGAAAATGCAAGGGAGAACTGAAAGGTCTAATGCATACCATTTTTCTCGTTCCTGATGATGAGGGTCCCAGCCAAGATAAAAACGCAGAGGGAAGAGATGAAGAGGATGTAAGGCTTCCTACAGATTCAACAATTAACAATTTGATGCTGTTAGGCACAATCTGAGGGGTCGTAACTTGGTTGTTGAAGGTCCAATTGTTCCTGGAGATCTAGAGTTTCCACCACGTGCATTTTGGAAATAGAATCCAAAGCTTGAAATAATCAGAAGATTTCTCAATTTTTTGAGGACAATGCTCAATCTAGGAAAGAAAATAAGTGATGACAGAAGAATTTCCTGGGGGAGAGATTTTAGAGCCATGGAGAACAAAATCCCACACCTTTTTAGCAAATACATAGTCTATTAAGAGATGGTCTGTCGACTCAGAATCTGAATTACATAAACAATAGTGATAGGGTCCAAAAAATCCACGTTTTAGTAGATTTTCAGCTGTCAGCACTTTATTGTGCATAAGCAACCATGTGAAATTTTTTACCTTGGGAAGGCAGTTAGAGGACCATACTGATTTCCAAGTAGCGAGGGACAGGCTCGATGGAAGTGGATCTTGTAATTTAGAGAAACCTTTTGCATATGAGTAATTTCCGGACCTACCCCAGCCCCATTTGTATTTAAGGGAGTGATGAATTGGAGCTAGACCTGTTAGGAAGGAAAGCAAAGTAATTTTTTAAGAGCCGAGATGAACTGGGAGATCAAGAAGAGACCATCTTGCCTAGTTTCCAGTGCTATCCCAAGAACATATATCTGCCAAATGAAGAAGACCTTTGTTAGTTAACCAACTCTTGATCTCTTCTAGCAGAATGATAGAAGAAAGAAGAGGATTTTCTGAGATTTTATCCTCCCAGAGAAGGATCTTCTTACCATTTCCAGGGATTCTGTAGAGTTGTTGATTGAATTTATCAATTCCTCTTCGGTAATAATTTTAGATAGCTATTCCTGTGGGGGTGCTAGAAGTCGATAAGTTTCTCAAAGAGCCTCCCTTAAGATATTTCATCCTAAAAATCTTACTAACAGGGTGATTTTTATCCTCATATATCTGCCAGATGAGCTTACCTCCCAATGCCAGATTAACCAATCCAGGGTCACGGCTCTGAAGTCCTGTTGGTGAAACCCACCAACAAAGCCTCATCAACAAGGGTTCCCACTCTGTCGACACCCTACAATGGAATCTCGCTGAGCACCGACCCAAATAGGTTTTACCCTGCCCAGCAACATCTGCGGAGCAGACGAGGTCTCACCCGAGGAGTTCAAGGGAGAGCTGTCAGAACCGAGTTTTCGACAGTGGGGAGGGAGGATATGGGGATCCGACGAAAGGACACCATAACTAGCCGATCCAGAGCTAGTAGTCGACTTTAAACTATTTCTTCAACTTGCAGAGGGTATTCATAACTTATGCAATCATCATATCATCACACAGTTATCACAATGTCACAACATTATTCATGAAACATATCTACTCATCGCGCAACAGATAGTAGCAGAAAACAGATTGCATCGACATAGTAGCAAACATAGCACATTGATATAGCAGGAAGAGACTAGATCACATCTACATTATACGATCATAACAGAACATATCGCAGCATCATAACATATCAGATCACAACAACAATAATAGACAAGATCGCAACAACGATAACAAACAAGATTTGTGTCATAATCACCATATCATATTAATCTTGTGCAATGGAACCACATTACACAATTCTTCTCCAAAACCAGAGACTTCATACATCAGGAGAAACCCAGATCAATCGCAGGTACATAGGGAATTCTTCACAAAACCAGATCATGCAAAATCTTATGTCTCGATTATCCTCTAATGCGATTCTCCTAGACTCAGTCGGTAGCTCTAATCTTGATGCTTTTCTATTTGCAAAACTAGATCTATAAATAGGCTTGCGTTGTTACATTGAGGGTCCACTTCTAACTAGCTTATAACCACTAATGACCTATTACAACAAAACTTGGTCAAATAACATATAAATATTCAAAGCAGTTATTCTTCCACCCATCGTGCTAATCTGGCCTTGTGTGGTACCACATGAGGTTGCGCAACTACTGCGATGCTGCACAACTCACTTACCCAAAACCCCTGCCAACAGGCCCCCAACACAGTCTTGTGGCTTGTCCCCGAGCCACGTCAGGTTGATAGGGTGTGTGCCGACGTCTGTTCCTTGAAATCTTCAAATTGCTGCATAATCTCCTATAGCTACAGTTGGACTTTGTTGGCAGTACTTTGACAATTAGTCAAAGCTTGCTTCACTGAGTGCTCCTCTTGAGCCTTACTTTCGACTTCATGTCGATGCTCTTGAACCACCTGTAATGTGGCGACTGATTTGACAGTCAACTGTCCACCGATTTCCTGAAACTCATCAAGTTGAGCACGACGCTTTTATTGGCATTCTTGTGCTCGAGCGGCTCGTTGTTGTAAATACTTCAGTTCCTCGGCCCACGTGATATGGACCATCAATGGCATAGTCCTCAGCAATGTCTTCAAGGTCGTTAGTTGACTTTCTGCTTCTTGTACTTGCACGTTCAGCTGATCAAGCTGCTCGTCCCGGACAACGCTCTGCCAAAATTACGTTGTCGCTTCCATAATGGTTTTATCCTTTTGCTCCATGCCTTCAAACTTAATCACAATGTATTAAATGGAGACTTTCCTTTCCACAACCTACTCCGGCGGCGTCGTCGGTTGTACTAGGGCTTGGAGCATCAGTTTATTATCCTGAAGTTGAATGATAGTTTGCCCCAATCGTTTGGCCTTTTCGACTAGGGTGAGGTCGGTCGTGTTCTCAAAAATGTCTGGTAGGATTCAGAAATAGCCTGCTTGACCTCGCCGCACCTAGAACACATATGGGCCTTCTCTATGATCAGGAGATCTTGCACCTTCTTCAATTCCATAATCTCCTCAGCAACCTTTCGCTGCAGTTCAGTTTGTGTCGCCTTCAGGGCATCGATTTCCTGGAATTTTTCTTCTGCCAGCTGCACTCAGACTTGATGTAGCTCATCGCCCTGTTTCTACATCTTCTTTGCGACTGGACATAACCCTTAATCAACTCTCTTTGTCGTTCTGCTAGTTCCAGGGCAGCAATGTGCTGCAACTCCACTAACTCCATAGCGGGAAACTTGTTTAGTTCCAAAGCCATGCCCTGAATTGGTCGCATCAACTGTTGAACTTCCTCATTATTCACATCGATCATAGTTGAGGGAACTTGCATGTTCTTGGCCCAGGGATCAGTGCTAATCGACGGAATGTCCTACAGTATGGGTCGCACAGATGTCTGCCTAGAAATAATACCAAAAGTAGAATCTAATTGATCTCTTACCATGCCAAATTCTTCATGGTTTGACTCCCGAATTGACTTTGTTGCATCCGCAGATGAGTCAGTGACCTCTTTGATAAGCCACTGCAGTTGATCCTCCATCCCCGACTTAGTACCATTACCTGCTTCATACTCCTGGTGCCATTTGGTGTGAGTCTCCTCCCACATGCGCTGTGCTGCATCCTTTTGGTCTGTGGATGACTCATTTTCAGAGTCATGAGTGCATAGGTCCCGCTGGGAAATCTCTTCTGGGGAATCCAGTGGCTGCTCCTTGGACATTTCCTCCTGACTTACTGGATTTTGCCACTCTGTCGACCACTCTTGGAAGATGGCATCAAATTCGTCTGTTGTGCCTTTGTATGGCAAAGGCAACCATTGCTTATCAGGATCCTGCCTCTCCTGAATATAGATAGAATGGGTCCTGATGGAAAACCAAAGGATCCGCTGGTACTTGGCTGTGACGTAAGGAGAGACTTAGGGAATGGAAATGGCCACATCTTTCAATGCTTCCCAATACACCCAAAAGTGGATGGCATAATCCATATTTCGACTGGTTTCTTCGACCCACCATAAGTTTTGATACCGTGCGCCCAGACACACTTTTGCCGCATCAACTGCCATTGGTTGGTAATCGACCGGTTCCATCCAGGAAAATAGCGCAATAAGGATAAAAAACCAACTATATGAAAATGACCGCCCAACCTGAGCATCCAGTGCGTCTTAGAGCAACTGGTTCAGTAAAAAAAAAGACCAATTCATTTGCACCCCTTTGGCACACTTCTGGGCGCAGGAAACAACACCCGAATCGCATTGTATTGGTCAGTTTCCCTGAACTACTTTGCTTGATAGAATTCATGCACCAATGCACATCGCTTGTGAGTTAATGTTGTCGATGCGATAAGCACGACCATCATGCTGCAAACCAAAGTGCTAGTTTAGCTGCTTGGCAAGTTTTTTTTTCCGTATCTGGCCCATGGATATACTGCGTCGGGTCTTCCCCAGCCTTCAGCAAGCCTGTGATGCTTGCGATCAAATATACGGTCACAGGGATCAGCGTGTTCAACCAAAGAGTCCCTCCATGAAAGCAAGCCAATAATTTCTTCATGCATGCATGGGCTTCATTCAATCACCCAAAATGAGGCATATTGATGAGCCCAAACAATCCCGATTTATCCAACCCACTCACCCACGGTTGAGGAATTCACTGAATTGGGGAACTAGGCCTCGCCAGGATTGACTGATAAGGCTCATCCCTGACATATTTGAGCAGTAGCAGGTCATGGTCTTCAAATTTCAACCTTATGAGCGCAGGGATGTCAACCGAGCACTTCATCCCCTCCGACAACGACGACAATTTTGGTGGGTACTTCTGATTCTTTAACAGCTGCCTAGGCTTAGTGCCTAGATGCGTAGGAGTGATATATCCCAAAATGTCATGTATAGAGACACCCAGAGGTGCCTCAGACTCAACAGCTCCCAATCTTGATAGCCCGATCTGTGTAGTTCCTTCGCCTTGCACTCTCACCGAGGTGCGAGTTTTCCTCTTCTGTGGTGGCATGGGGTTGGGCCTCTGAGCCGGACGCTTCCGCTTGGGAATGGATGATGAACTGTCTGGCATACTCATTATCTCTTCTTCAACCATCATGGGATGAATCAGGGACTTATACTCACTGGAAATATCTATGGCATCAAGGTCGCTCAACATGCCTCACGCCTCAACCCTTCAACTGCACTCCACAACTCTAAACTGAAACACTACAGTTCACTCAACACTTCTCACCACACTGCACAATTCCCTATTCTGCTTCACACTCTCTATTCGCTGAATTGAATAATGCCATCCTTACACATCCCGCACATTGTTTTATAGCCACCTCTAGTCTAAAATTCATCATTGCCAAATCTATCCTCATCGTTATTGCTAAATCGGGTATTAATGCTGCCAAATCCACTGGTGATCTCACTCTTCTAACGGTCGAATCACTCATTAATGTGGGTCGCTTCAACAAGCACTGCCAACCAACTGATTTAACTACCTGCATTTATTACTTGATTTTACCACCCCACAGCCCTACAACTGTCACAGGTGGTGGCATTTTTTTTATTTTTACTTTATTTTTTAGCACCTCAAGTGGTGCACATCGCCGGCCTCGACTTGTAGGAATTTAAGTGACTCCCATTGACAAGCGTCGGTAAGACTGCACCATCTAATTGCTGTAGTTGAACTGACCGCCAGAAGTAATGGAATGAACAAGATAGGGACCTAACTAGTGCATTTGCAACTTACCTGGATGCTTGATGAACTTACTGTCATATAACAACACCAAATATCTTGTCACAAACTATTTTTTCTTAATGTGGCGATCATTCCACGCCTTTAGTTGATCCTTCACAACCTGCTGGTGGAAGCCAACAATAAAATGATCTTCTTCAAGCTGGATTAACTGAACAATGCATTCTTTTAATGCTTCTGCATCATCCATGCCCATCTTTGCGGCAATGCGCAAGATGTGAATAATATACACCATGGGCATGATTTCCTCTTGCCCATAGACCAGCTTAAATGGTGTCTGACCAGTTATCCGTTTACAAGTAGTGCGATAGGCCCATAGTACCATTGGATTTTTTAGGTCCTAGTCATCACGGTTAGCGTTACATACCTTAGTCAACGCTGTCTCCAAGATTTTGTTGAATGCTTTGACGGTCCCATTTTCCTATGGATGGTATGGTGTACTCCTCTTGTGTTTCACCTGCAATTCCTAAATTAGCGCTTTCACAGTCCGGTGGACGAACTAACTGCCCTGGTCACTCATCAAGATCCTGGGACACCCAAACCTTGTCACAATGTTGTAAAAGATGAATCTCGCTACTGTTGTAGCAGTATAATCCACAACTGGTACAGCTTCTGCCCACCTAGTGAGATAGTCGGTTGCAGTGATGATGTATCGTGCACCACTCCGCTTCCATGGTGGATTAATCGGAGCCACAAAATCCACAACCCATTTATCAAATGGTTGCAGAGTCACCTGCCGTACCAGTGACATCTCATCTCACCGTGATGGTTTACTGACACACTGGCAGACGTCGCAGCTCCTTGCATAGTCTGTGGCATTGTTATGCAATGTAGGCCACCATAGTCCGGTGCGCAACACCTTCCGCGCAGTAGCCCTATCTCCATAGTGACCTCCAATTCCTGTATGTGCTTCTTCGAAAATGGGACCCTGCTCATGTGGTAAAATACATCGTTGCAGGATTTCATCCCGTCCAAGCTTATATAACTTTCCTGCAATTAATTGAAAATCAGAAGCTTTTACGACCAGCTGCTTCTTTTGGCTAGTCGACATGTCCTCTGGGGAGATACCAGTGGCCAAAAACTGAATAATTGGTGCATAGTGATCATCTGTGAAGTCAACGTGAAACAGTTGTGCATATGGTAATCCATCATCAATATTGGTCGATTCTTCCCCATTCTCGACACGAGACAGATGATTAGGGCCAACGTTCAATCGTCTTGGCTTGAAGAGTAACATCCATCGACAGATATTCCCCCCCAAGAAAGGCTTATTGACCAGGTATTGCAAAGCAGAATGATCTATGAACATCTTGAAATCTCCACCCAATAAGTAGTGCTGGAACTTTTGCAATGCATAAACCATCGCCAAGCCTTCCCTTTCCGTCGTTGTATAAATTTGTTCAACAAAAGACAGATTTATACTGGCATATGCGATCGGGTGATCCAGGTCTCCCTCACCTGGTTGTGCAAGAACGACCCCCAACACGATAGAGGAAGCGTCGATGTGCACATGAAACTCCTTATCCCAATCAGGAAAAACCAGTATGGGCATAGAGGCCATATTGGCTTTCCAAGTGTCAAAACTTCCTTGACATTCCTGAGTCCATTCATAGGCTGCATCCTTATTTACAAGCTTCTCCATGGGGGCGGTAATTGCAGCATATCCTTTGATAAAATTGAGATAGTATCCAGTATGCCCCAGTGTGGCCCGAAGAATTTTGACATTAATCGACGGTGGTAGACTGAGGATTAGCGTGATTTTTTCCGGGTCGACCAACAGACCTTCCTTGCAGACAATGTGTCCCAGTAACATGCCAAATGGTGAACAAAAACTACACTTTTTAGAGTTTAAGGTGATTTGATGTTGTCGACACCTTTCCAGCATCAGCCGCAGGTTGTCTAGATGGTCCCTAATCAGGCCGTAGACAATCCAATCGTCCATATACACCTGTAGGAAATTTTTAATAAAATCTTTAAATACAACGACAACTACATGAGAGAATACATCTGGTGCATTCTTCATCCCAAAAGGCATGACTGTATATTGAAAATAGCCAAACTTAGTGACAAACGTAGTCTTATAAAGATCCTCCTTCGCAATCTGGATCTAGTGGTATCCCGAGAAGCCATCAGTGAAAGAATACATCTCCTGGCCGCCTACACCTTCAAGAACTTCATCTGTAAAAGGGGTTGAGAACGGATCATGTACGAATGCATCATTCAAATTCCTTAAGTTGACGCAAATGTGGATTTCTCCTATCTTTTTGTCCTGGAATACCATAGGAATTATCCACTCAGATTCTTCCAAAGGTTCAATGATCCCAGCATCAAGCATCCAGTCAATCTCGACCTTCACACGGTCCTTGTATCGTGGATTCAGTCGATATGGCCTTTGTCTCATAGGTTTGGCATCTGGTTTCAACATGATTTTCATCTCCCCCAAGTCTCCTAAAATTCCCTTCATCTCTGAAAACCATGTCGAAAAAAGGTCCTGGAATTCATGTAGCAGGTCCGTGATCCTACCTATGGTCTCCTCGTCCTAGTAGTCTCTGACATTGGCAAATTTCGGGTTCTCTACCGACCCAATGTTAACTTTCTGAATCTTCAACGGCTGATTCATTGAGTCCGTTGGTATATCAGGGGCTTCGACATCACGACTTCCTTCAGACTTTGGAATATTAACATTCCGCAACTCATCATCATCTTCAGGTTCCCCCGACAAGTTGTAATAGGCCATCATAGACTGAATTGAACAATGCGCATGTGGATCAACTGTATAGGCGACAGGGGTGACCTTGAGTACAACGTCGCGGATGATTTGTAAAGCATTGCATACCTCTGGGTTGATGTCTTGAAAACTAAACATCTGCGTAAAAAAATAGACAACTCTTCCCAAGTGGTGATAGTCCTTCGCAACTCTGCCGCCACATACCAGGATCTCGGCAATTCTTCCAGAGTGTGAACTAAAGCATGGACCCATTCATCCCCGGGTCGCGATGCCCACAGAGTCTGACACTCGATTAAATGTCCAGCGGGATCATTTCATCCGTCATATCTCCCAGCATGATAGACCTCTATATCACTGAATTGGACCATCATCAATCTGCGGCACTGTTCCCAGTCATGGATCATCTATTTGTGTGTCACCCACCATCGAGCCGGAGTAGCCTTCAGTGCTACCTCAAGAGCCAGTATCCTTTGCGGTTAAAATTTTTTCTCTTCAAATTCCTGAAAGAACTTTGATAGTCCCAGAAGTCTTTCATAAATGGGCAACTCTACAGTCTTAGTCACAACTTGCCTGAGAGACTGTGTAATCAACCCGCATTTTCTGAATGATACCTCATGCAACCGATTCTGCCAATTTTCTAGAGCATCGTCAGAGTCGGAGGACACAAAACTTGCACTGCACCATCCACGTTCGCCATCGACAGTAGGATGGATATAGTCCTTAGAGATGTTATAAGCACAATCCCAATTTCTCCCTACTTCATCCTTTACAGGTTCGATATATCGCCGTCCTTCCTAAGGGTCCATAGGAGCAATGACCCTAACATCCTGGTTTTGAAATGTCATAATGCAGTTTTTGAAGTTGATAACTGCCATGCAATCATTATCCCATCCAATCCCTAGCAGTGTGGGATAGGAACCACCATCTTCTACAAATTCTATCACATCAAAATCAACATGCGTTTTCATACCTTCAATGTCGACAACCAAGTTTGAAACACGACCAATGGGCTAAACCTTCGCCTGGTTTGCTAGTCTCACCTGTACCGGCGACCATCCCAATGTTGGCTTTCCCATCAACTGCCAGGTTTGCTTGGTCAGAATTTTTACATCGCATCCAAGATCTAGAATGACAGAGTCAACATCATAATCTCCAATCTAGATATTCATCCTCATATCCTTACCTGTCTTCCTTTTTTGCAAGGAATTCACAGCGAAATCCTTCACTGTCCTACCTGGGTGGTGCAATAATGTCTCAAGCTTGACAAGGGCGTCAGAGTCCCTTCCCAGTGATAAACAAATTTCAAAAAAATTCTGTAAGGTACCATGCTGTCGCGATGGTCCTGCCTCTATAGATGGATCGAAAGCAAATGGCATATCAACAATTGGTAGCTTACCCGGATTTCTCCTGATTAAATTCTTTGCATCAACGAATGTATCTTTCTCTGTCGTAATATCAAATGTGACCTTCTTCTTACCAGTGAGTTGAACTTGTAGCCGTGGTCCATCGTCTCCAGTTGTCGTACCAGTGCGAGTGACAATCCCAACATCGACATCCTTCATCCGCGGGTTAGCTTGAATAGTGGCAACTGTCAATCCTTGATTTAAGTTCAAAGGTGGATTATGATTCAATAGTTTATTCATCGGTTGGTTCTGTGTCTGAGGAGGGTTTTGGGCCTGAGTCTGCGGTGGGACCTGGTTCTGCATTATCGGCTGGTTCTGTACTTGAAATGCAGGCTGATTCTGATTCTGCGCATTCTGTAACTGAGGAATATTTTCTGCCTTCCATTTTGCAATCAAATGAGGGAAAATTTTGACATTATGATCATTGGCTGCATAGTAAGTGCACTGCACATAAGGGCACTCCCTATGGTAATGCCCAAATACCCCGCAGGTGTAGCACTGGATTGATTCATGACCTCGTCCTCCTCCTTAGCCAAATCCTCCTCCTCGACCTCTGAATCATCCGCTGAATCCTCCTCAGACTCCTCCTTGCTGAAACTGCAGTTGGGCCATTTGTTGCTGTGGTGGGTTAGGTTGCTGCTGGACATAGTGTGTGGCTTGAACATATGGCTGATTATACTGTAGTCATGGTTCCTGGTTATACTGCGGTTGTACCACCATTTGCAGCTGAGGTGCAAACTGTGGCTGCACTATAAACTGTTGTTGTGGTTGCGCAAGGACAAACTGCAACGGAGGTGGTGGTGTATACAGCACCTGTGCTACTGGTTGTACTACTTACGACTGTGCTTGCGCTGTCCGGGGGTCCTCACCTTTCACAAAGTATGAATCGTATGTCCTTTACTGGAGCAAATCATAAGCGCGATAGTTTTTGTCGTCATGTCCAACTAACCGACAAAATGTACAGTACAAATTTTCTGCCTTGGTAATTATCTTCTGCATGTAATCACAGTTCTCATGTCGATGCCCATAGACTTGACATATGCGACACCATGGTACACCAGCATAGCTCAGCGGATTCATGGCTGTTGACAACAAATAATTCCGAAACGTTAGACATGTGTCTTTGGTATGTTCGCCTTCATGGCAACGGGTGCACCAAAGATCATCGCAATCTTCCTTGGCCTTTTTAATATCTTGTAGTTGGAGCGTTGAATTGGCCAACTGTGCTTGAATTTGGTTCATTCCGACCGCAGACTCTTCTATTGGTGATGCCTCCAATTTCATCGCGATCTCCAGAGCCTCGCTCTATGTCGCAATCTTTTGCTACATTAGCGGCTGTCTGATATGCGGGACAAGTGTAGAAATGAACCATTCCTTGTGCTAAACACCGATCATATGAAAACTAACCCGAGCCATCAATGTCTTAAATTGTTGATCAAAGTCCCAAATCGTCTCATTGGGGAACTGTTTGATCTCCTTCAATTCAGTAATATACCGAGCCTTAGATTTTGGCTTCTTAAATTCTTCAAATAACCCCGTTTGGATCTCATCCAATGTCTTCATGGTACCCCCCTACGGTATCCGCATGAATCTCATGAACCATTCCAGTGCATGGCCCTTTAGAGTAGTGGCCAGCTAAATTTTCTTCACATCATCATTAACAGTTTGTCGGGTGGTCCAGATCACTTCACATAAGAACCAGTACTACTCTGGGTCATCAGTGCCATTCCCATTGAAGATTGGTAACTTCATTTTGTTGCCCGCCATTCTGGGCCTCCTTCCTCCTGTGGGTTCTCTATTACTAGACTGTTGCTGACACGTCGGGCAAGTTGACACTAAGTGTGTATTGTTTCCTTGCAGTGGAGTAGTGCACGGAGGTTTGGGCATGTTACTACTGGGGTTTGATCCTGTTGTTCTTCTGGGCGTAACCTAGGCCTAGTCGTCCTCATCGTCACAAAAAGGTTGATTCATCCTATGTGTTTGTTCTTCATGGTATTGCACATCGATCATGGTAGGACCTTCTCCTATCTTCTGCCTCTTCTCTTGAAACCTTGCTCCTCCCATTGTACAACCACTAGTTTCCTCGGTGACCTCCACATTATCACCAGAACTCATGCCCATATACCCCTTACCTTTTCATGCATCCCCCCCTTTCATCACGGTGCCTACATACTTCGCAAAACATAGTTCCACTACTCTTGGTCCATCTTCAAAATACCTTTTTCATAGATCAGTTGCTTAATGGCCAGTTGTAGCGACAACAAGAACCTTCCTCGAGGTCCACTGAAGAAATCTCTTTTTGCTTCACTAAAGGACTTATTCGTGTCGACTGCAAACTCAGTGAAATATCCTTCTAAGATACTATCCAACCACACTTCAACTACCCGCGATGCCTTATTATTGGTTTCTTGTAACTCCTGGATCAACTCTGGGGTCCAGGATGTCGGCTCTCCCCCTTGAAAGTTTGTGTTTTTCTTAGTGAAATTTTCCAGCCATTCCTACAAGAGGACAGGAAATTCACAAAAGAACCATTCGCGAGGACCACCGTGGATATACTTGTCCATCCAGTGGCCCGTTGACAACTTCGGATTCCAATTTTCAGCTGCGAAAAACTCCTGCAATTTTAGATCAAACCATCGTTCGATCTTCGGTTGAGTCGGATGCCAAAACATATCCTCCTCTTAACAACAACTAAGGTCCCGACAATGGAACCATTTTTTGGTGAAACCCACCAATAAATCCTCATCGATAGGGGTTCCCACTCTATTGACACCCTACAGTGCAATATCCCTGAGTACTGTCCTAGATAGGTTTTACCCTACCCAGCAACGTTTGTGGAACAGATGAGGTCTTACCCGAGGTGTTCAAGGGAGAGATGTTGGAACCGAGTTTTCGGCAGTGGGGAGGAAGGATACGGGGATCCGATGGAAGGACACCATAACTGGCCAATCCAGAGCTAACTTTTGACTTTACACTATTTCTTCAACTTGCAGAGGGTATTCATAACTTATGCAATCATCATATCATCACACAGTTATCACAATGTCACAGCATTATTAATGAAACATATCTACTCATCGCGCAACAAACAGTAGCAGAAAATAGATTGCATCGACATAGCAACAAACATATCACATTGATATAGCAGGAAGAGACTAGATCACATCTACATTATTACATCATAACAGAACAGATCACATCATCATAGCATATTAGATCACAACAGAAATAACAGACAAGATCGCAACAACAATAACATACAAGATTTGTGCCATAATCACCATATCGTATTAATCTTGCGCAATTGAACCACATTATACAATTCTTCTCCAAAACCGAAGTTTGCATACATCAAGATAAACCCAAATCAATCGTAGGTACATAGGGAATTCTTTACAAAACCAGATCATGCAAAATCTTATGTCTCGATTATCCTCTGATGCGATTCTCCTAGACTTAGTTGGTAGCTCTAATCCTGATGCTTTTCTATTTGCAAAACTAGATCTATAAATAGGATTGTGCCATTACATTGAGGGTCCACTTCTAACTAACTTATAACCACTAATGACCTATTACAACAAAACTTAGTCAAATAAAATATAAAATATTCAAAGCACTTATTCTTCCTCCCGTCGCGCTAATCTGGCCTTGCATGGTACCACGTGAGGTTGCGCAGCTGCCGCGATGCTGCACAACTCACTTACCCAAAACCCCTGCCAATAAGTCCACCTTTTGAAATAGGCCTTTTAAGGATATCCCAACTTACCAGATGTATCTTGTTCTGTTTTCCTTTACCACCATTCCACAGAAAATCTCTCAAAAGTTTGGATATATGAGACAAAATAGACTTAGGGGAAAGCAACAAAGAGGATTGAAATATGGGAAAAGCTGAAAGTATTGCCTTTGTCAAAATCAGTTTTCCTTCCCTGGTTAACCACTGACCACCCCAAGAAGTGATTTTGGCTTTCAAATTAGCTATTACTTCGAGCCAGAGAGAAGGAGGGCTTGATCCAAGAGTTAAAGGCAACCCCAAATATGTTATCTTCTCCCATTTATCAAATCTAGGGAAACCAAAGGAGTTAGCAATTCTAAGTATTGATGAATGATCTACATTCCAGCCATACAAGACACTTTTTTTTGTTATTGATCAGGGCTCCAAAAATAAGACAAAAATTTTGAAGGATTTCATTGAAGGCATGAGCAATATTCAAAGAAGCCCCTCATAGAAGGAGAGAATCGTCAGCAAAAAAGGCATGGTTTATTGGGTCCACACCCCTAGCTATCTTTATGCCCAAAATGTAACCAGCTTCCTTATCAGCTGAAAGTTTTATGCTGAGGATTTCAATAATTGATATGTAAAGAAAGGGAGACATCGGGCATCCTTGGCGAAGACCTCTTGAAGCACGAAAAAATTCTGTGGGTCTACCATTGACTAGGGGAGCAATCCAAGGCCTATCTGTGCAAGCTTTGATCAAATTCACAAACTCAACACTAAATCCAAAAGAAAGAAGAACTTGATAGAGAAAGGGGAGTTTTACCTGATCAAAGGCATTTTTCATGTCCAGTTTGATTATCATTCCTTTCTCCTTCCTTTGGAAACTTGAGTGAAGGGCTTGTTGGACTTGGTTTACATTATCGACTAAATGCCTACCTTTTACAAAACCTCCCTGAAGAGGAGAGATCAAATTTCCTAGCAAGATCTTGAATTTGTTGGTGAGAAATTTAGCTAGTATCTTGTAAGAGCCCTTACAAAGAGAAATAGAACATAATCTGTCAAAATAAGAAGGGTTTGCTTCCTTAGGAATAAGAGAAAAAAATGTAGAGTTTGTACACCCTCCCACCTTGGATTTTTTGGAAGGTTGTTACCATGAGGATCAGATCTGATTTGGTGATGTTTCAGCAGACTCTGTAAAGTTGGAAGGAAAACCCATCTGGCCCAGGAGATTTATCCAACTCCATTTCCTAGACGACGTCCAAAATTTCCTTTTCAGTGAACGGTATCATTAGATCAACATTATCCTCTATGCTGACAAGAGTAGGGACATTATCCAAAAATTATGCAGACACTACTTCATTAGAGAGACCGTCCTCCTAAAATAGAAGCTGAAAATGCTCACATGTAGCCTACGTTAGGTGGTATTGACCTTCAATAATAACCCCCTCCCTAATGGAAACTTCTGAAATATGATTTCTAGACAGTTTAGCCTTACATTGGAGATGGAAGAAGGCCGTGTTTTTATCCCCTGCCAACAACCATAGACTTCTAGACTTCAGACGAAGATACTCCTCCTCATGGAAAAAAGAAAGAGTGGTTTTAGTTTGAGAAAAGTGTTCCATGGAAAGTTGAGACTTGGTAATTTCAACCTCTTCCATTCCTATTTGGATCTCTGAAAGCTCTCGCACTCTCTCTTGCCTTTTGTTGGTCGGATTTTGAAGAGGTTTTTTTACCCATGTTTTCAAAGCAAGTTTAGTGTTCTTTAATTTCTATTCCCAAACAAAACCAGGAGATCCAACAACGTACTGAGACCAATCTTGATTTACAGTATCCCAAAAACCGTCTCTCTCAATCCAGAGGGGATTGAAACGAAACGGGATTGGGTCGAGGTTATCTTCTTTTTCAAAATTCAGCAATATGGGGTGATGGTCTGAAGAGAGTTTGGTCAGAATATTTGTTGAGATGATGAGTTTCCCATCCATTAATGAACTCTGAACCAAGAACATGTCAAGACGGGTATTGATGATAGTAGAGCCCACTCTGTTGTTGGACCAAGTGTATCGTCCATTTTTGGGTTTGAAGTCATTAAGATCACAGACATGGATGAACTCTTCCACCGTGGATTGAAAATAATCCTTGCCGCATACCCCACCTTTTTTCTCATTTGGAGATAAAGAGATATTAAGATCTCCCATGACTATTATATTTGAAGGAGAATTTGTTTCAATGAAATCTGAAAGCGTTTTCTAGCATTCTTTTTTTTCATTGAAATTAACATGAATGTAGAGATTAAAGAGAGCCAAGGGTATCTTACTGGAGATATGATAGAGATCAGTAAAAATCCAGTGCTAGGTGGAAAACCAATGATTTAGCTGAAATTTTTCAGCGCTCAAAAGAGTTGCAAGACCCCTAGATGTTCCTCTCGCACTAAAAGCTTTGCCGGCATTCAAATTCCATTTGGTTTTACTTAACAGGAGTAAAGCTTCCTCCTCGATCTTAGTCTCTTGAAGCAGGAGAATGTCAGAAGGAACCATTTTCAATAATTCCTTGACTGCTTCTGCTTTTGTAACATCCCCTACCCTCCGACCGACGAAGAGGATGCTACCATACCATTAACTATCTGAGAAACTAGCCCCATGAACATGTACATGCATAAAAACTGAAATGATTTGAAGTAAAACATGCAGAGATGCATAATTATTCAGCATATAGCGGAAGCAAAACATACATTCAAGCATTCAACATGTTCATCATAAATCATTAAACATCAAGTATGATTGCAGAGATTGAACACAAAAATACTTATCTTATGAAGAACTTGTCCCGTAACCAGCTACGTCGCTGCAACGTTCCACCCAACCATAGGCCAGTGTGCTGCTTGATCTCTCAGCAACACTGCCACCCCCGAGCTGGGCATGATTCCCCAAGGAATAAGGAACTAAGCAGGCTCACACATAGCCAAAGGTACACAAATCAGCCAAGCCAACACAGTTGGGTTTATCAGGCCATCAAGGAGCTGGGAAAAGCTGAATGCTTTGCTGGTGGGCTCATTGAAGAGCTAAGGCCACCTACACTAGAACTAGCCTGACTTCTAGGACACCCACACACACCCAACACAAGGAATCAGTCCCTTCTCTGCTACACAGTCCCTCAGGCCCTGAATTCCCCTCCGGTGCTATTTAGGGGTTGTGGAGAAGAAATCCAACCCTCTAGCTCTGTCTATGTGGCTCCTAAACACACCAGGTTTATCAAGCATACCAAGCCTTCATTCCCACTCCAACGCCATCCAAAGACCAACCACTGCATACACACAACAAAACAAGAAATTCACAGCTCTGGGGAAGAAAATCAAACACCACAGAACAACCGAGGTGACAATTTGGGTAATACGTAGCCCTTACTGGGAAATTTGATTCCTAAGTCGTTCTTGGTGCTATTGTGGCCAAAATGACTCAATAAGAACCCACAACAACCCAAAAATGTAATGAACCCATATCAAACCAAAATTATGGGGAAACCAATAGCAATTGAGTTCTGAGTTGCGTGAGGAAGGAAAAACAACCCACGTGGAGGTGAATTCACACAGTCAGACCCACAACAAAGAGAAATACACACAGCAAAATCCCCAACTGCAAAAGTCACACACACAGCAAAATAGTGCATGTGAGGCCTCCCTCCCAACTCTCTGCGTGAGTAAAATGCCAAGACCTGTGCATGAGACGAAGAATGACTGACTTTACATGAGGATGGGAAAACATGGAAGAATGCCCATGTGAGGGTGAAAGAGTCTGCTGGTGGAGTGTGTGTGTGGGAAAGGACTGACAGTCCTACCACACACCACTGCCCAACTAACAACATAGGTTTTTAATGTGGTAGTTGACTAATTTAGACAAGGGAAAGGTGAGTAAGTCAAAAGGGTGGGTGACAACTAAATGGGTTTAACAACTGACACTTGTCTTTTCCCCATTGGCCCAAAGTTTAATAACCCCCCTCCTTATCCTTAGGAAAAATCATGCCCTTTTCATCATGGTTGCATTGACATAGCTGTTTGGGGTTTATTTTAATTAAAGTGCATATTTACATGATGCCAAAACTATAATATGCCATATATCACGATATACCATCGGCAATGATTTTAATCACCAGAACATTAAACGCTAAATCGATGGTGGGGATTTTTCCTTTAGCTCCACACCATGATTAATTACAATATATATACATCATATACATTTAATGCAAACGGGTTCAAAGCTGGGGTGTTATAGCTTTGGTTAGGTTCCCCAACTCCCATGCAGTTCCAAGAGATGGTCTGCATTATTTACCTGAGAGGGAGGGAGTAGAGGCTCCCTTTATGGGCCAAGTCCTCTTGCTTTTGCAAAAAAAAATTTCAATAGTGGATTGACTACCCTGCATCTTTATTCTATTGGCCTCATCTTCTCGAGCCTCCTTTCTAGACTTTGCTATCCTTTTTCGAGAGTTGTTCAATGGAGTCTTCATCGGAGGAGACATAGCCATCAACCGGCTTCTTTTTAGTTATGTTTGCATAAGAGGGAGAAAAATTATCTCTAATTGGAGAATGGTCTTCCTGCAGAGTAGGTAGGTCTGAGATAGATTCTCCAACTTGTACCATATATCCTGGATTAACTACAGGGTCAACATCCTGCTCTTCGAGTTGTTGCATCTACGCTTCTTCAAGAATAGGGACTTCAGGAGGGCTTAAGACTGCAAAATGATTGAAGGATTCTATGGGATTTTCTACAACCTTCTTCCCAACAACAAAGTCTCCTTTAAAATTCTTTCCTTCATTACCTTTCTTTCTAACATTCTGATTAGTATTTCTTGATTTATGAACTTGAGTCCATTGTTCATCTTTCTCATTTTCAAGATCCTCTTCTATTTTTTTTTTTCAATTGTGGGAAAAGTGTCTATAACCATGGCATAACTGACACTTGAAAGGAATTTGCTCGTAGTCCAATTCTTGGATTTAAGACCAACCAGATACTATTAGCTTGATCACCTCTAGCAGTCCAATCTCCAAATCGACTTCAACGCATATTATGGCACATGTATATTGATCTTTCTATTCTTCCCTAGCTATGTATTTACCAAGCTTGTTCTTGATGGCTTCTAGGGAGTCTTAGTTCCAGCAGTGTAAGGGTAAGTGAGGGAGCCTTACCCATACAGGAACTGCATATGGAACATCTTGGGTAGGATCAAAATCTGGGGTCCATTTTTTCATATAGAGTCCCTGAGGGCCCATGAAGTATGGAGCATTTTGAAAGATGAGGTCATGGTCTTCAGCTGAGTAAAAAACAAAGATGTAGTATCCTCTACCAACAAAGTGGTTTTGAATTCCATCGGATACTAATGGTCTCCAGTTTCTCTAAACACACCCATAGATAGCCTTAGGAGAAGGCCATAGGGAACTGAATTAACCAATCAACCCACGCTCAGCATGATTTAAAGCTGATCTACATATCCAATCAGCAGGCAACTCAACAGAAGGGATGTCCACCTTCTTCACAAATCTCTGCGATGGACCACCTTTCCTCTTACCACGGGAAGGAACCAGACGTTGGAATGCTTCTAATTCAGGTGGAAGAGGAGGAGGAAGGACCCCACTAGCATCCATTGAAGAGAAGGTTTAGCTTGCCAAGACAAGAAAAGAAAACAAACTAGAAATACCTGCAGATGCGAGCCCACTGAGCTGGAAAAGGAAAGATCTCACCAAAAGCCAGCAAAGAAAGACAGTGAAATTGACGGCTAAGAGCATCCACCCAACACAGAGCAGACAAAAGAGCCTCACGTGGTAGAAATCCCAGATTAGACTCACACACAGAGAAAAATCCACAATACACTAGAGCAAAATGGGTCCAACGTGGGCTAACCAAAGCTGATGTCTGGGGTTCTTCTTGCAACGATTTTCTCTGCTTCTTCCCTTATAAAATCCAACCGAATGAAATTCCTGGGAAACCTCTAAATAGAACTACAGAACCTCTGCACTCTTGCAATGAAAATCCACCAAAGAGGACAGATGAACCATGTAATAAGGCACAAGATCGAGCCTCCAACGTAAAAAACAAAATTAAAAAATGCTTCTTGGAGCGAAAATCTCCAACTCTCAACACTAGTGCAAAAAAAAACTCTAAATCAAGGACCTTAAGTGAGAATGTTTTTCAAGCACTATGAAAATTTCCATTTAATATGTCAAATTGAAAGCATTGGAATAAATTATTTCCCATAAGAAAAGAGCATTCCCAATCCACAAAATAATTTGGTCAAGATACATAAGTAGATAATGATTGAAGAACAGATAAGGTCATAATCCCATCTACCCACAAGTTGGTCACACATATTATACAAAAATGACTCTACATGGTAGAAACCAACATGATTAGGATTTGGATAATAACAATAATGAAAACACACTTAAATAGGCCCCACATACATTGAGAAATCGTGAGGAAGACTCATTAGGGAAGCTCAACTTCCCATAGGTATTAATACTGAAGAGCCTCCAATTTCAGTTGCTAGCATGGAAGTGATGGTTCCTTTGGAAAAATTTAATGCATATGGATCCATTCAAAAAATTAAGGTTATTATTATGATTATCCATCTTGAAACTTTTAACATCCTTGATAAAAGTCAAGTTAATAGATTGGGGTTCTGTTTAGACAATAATGCTAAATTTTACATCAACATCAATCCATATTGTAGGTGTGGTTTTGTTTGTAATGTTGAGCTCCACATCAAGAACTATACCCATAAGGATTCCTTATGTGTTTTAAAGGCTAGAGGAGTAGATGTTGTTTGGCATGAATAACTCATATATCTAGGAACTTGCATCGCAAATCATGTCAAAGTATTCTCATGTTCCTAATCAGAAATTCAGACTAAAGTAAGGATAGACTAGGTAGAGTAAAAAAATAAAGATCAACTAAGCAAAGTCAACTAAATGATAATAAAACAATCAAGAACAACTAGAAGACTTGGATAAATATGTCCTCAACTAGACTATAGCTTAATAGTGCACACATTTCTAATAAGAGCGATGGACAAGTAGTCAGTCATGTTTATTTTCATTGGATTTTTTGGTGAGAGGTCGCGTAAATGGAAACGTGCTAGGAGATAAGTGTCAACAATGGTGGTTGTCTATGTGACAGTTTCTTGTGATATATTGTTGATTGGAAAGTTGGTGACATTACCAAGAATTTTATACATTATATAACTAAAAGGGTGAGAATCATATTATATTAGTAACTAAAGATCGAAATATTTTAAAGAGACCACAATTGAGTTTTGAGGAAGGCCCATTTAAGGGAAAATTATGAATTATGAATGGTTCTATACATTGGTCAGTTGATTTTTGGGAACAAGACTTATTTAATCATTGTGGTCTATAATTCAAAGGTAACAATTGAGTTTTTGAGAGAAGAGGGTGAAGAGAATGATTTGGGTTGGATAAACATGACAACAATTGGCCTTAGGATTCAACTCTATGATGATTGTCACATACAAGATTCGAGGCTATGGATGATGTAGGAGACATGGTTGATGGTATGAAGGACCCCATGGCATCCCAAACAGAGTCCAACCCACACAGTATATACTCCAAAGTTAAAACTTGGAAACATCATAGTTAAAAAAAAAGTATTGAGAGATTTTTATTTATTTTTATGTATTTTAAAAATAAAAACACACAACTAGTAGTCAAATGATAAATGAATAGAGGAAAAAAGAGGAGAACCTTGTTGGGTTTGAGGAAGAAGAATGGTTGGAAAAATTTATCCTTCCATCTAATGCCTCATAGCTAATCCATTCTACTCTTTACCCTTTGGCCTCAATGGAGGGAGGGTTCTTTGGTAGAGAATGGGAGTAAATGCTACCCAAATTTCCGATGTGCAGAATGAAGATGAACCAAAGAGTCAGAGGGTATTGTGACCTAAATATTGGTGATGTTAAATCTAATTGAATGAAGATGAACCAAAGAGTCAGAGGGTGTTGTAACCTACATATTGCTGATGTTAAATCTAATTGAATGTTGCTTTTCCTATATGGGTTTTCGGGGTAATAATGTCTTTAATGTAATGAATTTCCTCTACATATTGTTGGTATTACTGTGATAGTTTCACGCGTGGTTTAACATATATATTGGGTGATTCTAATCACTAGTAGTTAATGTTCATGTTGTAGCATTTTGTTTTTAATAAAAACTATAGATTCATTACAATGCTCTCCTCTCCCTATCCAATATAAATTACAAAACTTCTTTTTCTCCCACCATTGTATGTATTTTTGAGCTTAGAGATAAATGGTTACCATATCAAAGCCACTGCACTTCTGTAGGGAATATCCAAATTGGGATTTTTAAGATCCCATTAATGTTGGGAAAATTTTTTCCTTATAGTTGGGTGTTTATCTCTTTCCTTGGACTGTACCTCCTCCATGTTGGGTGTATTGGATTACTCTTAGGCCATACACAACACTAGTTGATTGATTTATCTCCTTTGTTGTGTGTGTTGACTTTCCATGGGTCGTACGCATCTCATCCTAGTTTATTTATGTATTTTATAGGTGAACTGTATTTCCTTGGGATGTATGCATATCAAGTTGTCAATTTATCTCTTTTTGGATGCATCACTTCCTTGTTTGGGAACGTTTCCATGTTGGTTGAACGTATTACATAGATGAGTGATGGTGAATGCTTTTTTTTAATTGGTCAATAACTAATTCCAATGCATAGTAAAGTGTAAGACACTTATACATTGGACTATAATGAATCCTTCTTAGTTGAGTGGTGTTAAAGTTAAAGTGTTTTTCACGGAGTGAAGTGTTTCACACTTTCCTTTCTTTAAACCTCATATAAGTATGTTATACTTAATTAATACCTTGAACATGTTGTGACGAGTGAGCATTTCATTGAGAGTAATAGTGCAGTAATGGTGATATTGTTGCAATGAATGAGTATTTCATTGAGAGTGATATGGGGACAAAAGATGGTCCACTAAGTGAGAGTTTGAGTATAAATCACATATAACAGGTCATTCCAAGTTCTAGTTATTGAGATTTTACTATTATTATTTGTCTCATAGTATTAAGAACCTCAGGGATCCATGCTGATGAAATGGAAATTCTATAAGTCTATCACTTACAGATCATATGGTTTTAGAGTCCATATTCAAGTAGTCTCGATGAGACCTATATAGTAAAAATCCACAATAACTACACGAGAAGTGGACAATCATCATTTCCATGCTTTTAGAGGAGATGATGACCAATAATGACAAGAGGTCGTAATGAATAAGAAGATCCCAAAGTGAGGTTTAATAAGATAGAGCAAAGCATAGCCACACTCACATCAACAGTAACACAACTATTTGAAACAAAAGGGTATAAAACAACATCAAAACACAAGGATAGTCCAAACTATCCAAGCAAATGTTGAATTTTTTACTGAAATATGTTGAGCTTTGATCTTTAATTCTTTAAGTGTAGAAATAATGAATACTTGAAATCAATGAACCATTCATACACATAAACATTCAACCATAACATAGGATGTACCCTCAGTCAAACCCTCAAAACAACAAGGATAAAAAACCTCGGAAATCTTCAAATTATAATTATGATAGATAGTAGAGAATGTATTTTACAATAGCAGATTGCTCTCGACACCCCAGGTGCAAGATAAGAGAGAATAAACACCCCAGGTGTAAATACTGAGTAATAGAAAATATAGATCAACCAAATGAACTTTGCAATGTGTCCAACACATAAATAACTTTCCAAATTCAATATCATGCAAGTTGTAGTGAATCATTGCACGAGAAATTAGGCTCCAATGCAAAATATAACAAATGCCTTCTTAGAGAATAGCTTTGCTCTTTGGTTTCTTCAATCCTGCATAACATAATGCACAATTCCTTTCATCTTTGACATTAAATCGCACTCTACTAACTTCAGGATGAACTCACCTTCTAACTGGATGTAGGATCACTCAGTTAGGATGCTAACTCAAGTGTCATCATGCAAGAGTTGTAACTCAAGTGTCATAACTTAAGTGTTGTCTTTTAACTTAATTGTCACCTTTTAGTTTAACTAAAGTGTCGTCTTTTAGTTTAACTAAAGTGTCATCATGCAAAACACTTTAGTTAACTAGTTCCTTTTAATTAACACTTTAGTTAAATATTATTAACTTAAATCATGTTGATTGATTTTATTGAAGTGACCACTATGAGTTCTCCTTTAATTAACTGAGGCATACATTGTTAATTTAACTGAAGCTTAACAAATCGAGTTCACTTTAATCAATTGAAGTCTTCTCATGACCAATTTCACATTCTCTTTGTTATCTATACAATTTATCTTTATCTCTTATCTTATCTTCATGGTCAATGTGTGCTAAATTTAATTTATCTATTATGTCATATTGTGCTGTGAAGATTTATAGATGTTGTGATCATACCATATTATATTACTCTCGGACCAAATTATCATATGCTAAAGTAATTCACTCTAAATGTGTCCAGACTCTAGAAGAGGCTTGATATCCTAGTGACCATGGTTAGTAATATATCACACAACATTAATGCTTCGACATGCAAAGCATCACCTCTACACTAGAGGTCCACCTCAACACATGAGGACCTGAATTGACATACAAGTCCTTATCCTTGTCCAACAAGGCTGTACAAAATCATCACTTTGAAATATCAAAGTATTTACCTAAACACATGAGGAATAACCTTTTACATTGAAGGCTTCATCATTCTTGAGTCCAACCTAAAATTTACTCCAAGTTCATTAGTCCAACTTAGGATCCCTATCTCAACACATGAGGCCCAATCTGGACACAATATTGGCTTGGAGAATGACTTGCGATGTTGTAACTTTAACAAAAAATGGGAGACAAAGATAGAGGTTTGTTTATTGTACAACATTAGGAGTCAATATCCAATACTTGTGTGGTATCAAGTCAAGACATTGTGTTGTATCAAGTCCTATCTATGTCCTCATGTATTGAGGTGGGATACATGTACTGTGATCTTGTGTTGTATCAAGAGTGGAATCTTGGGTTGTATCAAGATTGAATCATGGTTGGTATTGTGTTGTATCAAGATCGTGGACTCGTGTTGTATAAAGTCTAAACTTGTGTTGTATAAAGTCAATGATTCTCATAGACGACACCCTATGAAAATGGATCTCCAATTGTGGAGATCTCGTGTTGTATCAAGACCGTGGACCTCCATTTGTTGACGTGGTATTACATAAAATTTATCCAAGGGTATGCTGAGGTTACAAATCCAATGGAAAAGTTGTTGAAGAAAGATGTTAAATTCCAATGGAATGAGTAGTGTCAAGAGAGTCTGGATGTTCTTAAAGATAATATAGTGTCAATTCCTATATTGGTATTTCCAGACTACAAAAAAATATTTCATGTACATGTCGACACGTCGTCTTTCGCACTTGGAATTTCCCTTACACAGCCAGGTGAGGGTGCTCTTGATCACCCCATTGGATTTGCTAGTGAAAAGCTATCGACGATAGAAATGAACTATACCACTACTGAGAGGGAAGGAATTGCTATGGTATATACTCTTCAGAAGTTTCAACATTATTTTATGGGAGGGAATTTTAAGATTTATACAGACCATTCTACATTGATATATTTGGTCAATAAGCAAGTGTTGGGGGGGAAATGTGTCGATGGCTTATCCTATTTCAAGAATTTGATTTTGAGATTATTGTGAATATAGGTCGATTGAATTTAGGACCCTACCATATGTCGAGGTTATAAAGTGGAGAATAGCTTGTTAATATCGACGATAGTCTTCTCGACACACATTTGTTTGCAGTAAAGATGATTGATGATCACTACAGAGATATTGTACATATCATAAATATGCACCAAAAGGATTTAGTACAGCACAAAAGAAGCAATTAATTGTAAAAGCTGCAGATTTCTAGTTGATCGTTGGGAAATTATATAAGATGAGACCAGATGAAATACTCCATCGTTGTGTCTTGGAACATGAGGGACCGATGGTGTTGAATGACGCACATGCTGGTGTCGTAGGAGGCCACTATGCATGAAAAGAAATAATGCACAAGATTTTACATGCATTATTATGGTGGCCTACTCTACATGCAAATGCTAGGGACTATTGTCGCATATGTGATATTTGTCAAAGAACTAGAAAATAGTCACGACAAGATGAAATGTTGGTGGTACCATAAGTAAAATTGCAGGAATTTGATAAATGGGTTGTTGGTTTTGTGGTTCCCATTAACACAATAGGAAAATGAACAGGTGCACTCTATATAATCATTGCGATAGACTACTTAACCAGATGGGCTGAAGTAGCGCTAGTAAGAGATTGTACTACTGCGACTGCTGCCAAATTTTTATTCGACCATGCCATGACTTGATTTGGATGCTCAAATATTTTGATAAGTGATTATGGTACACATTTTGTGAATCAACTGATTGAAAAATTAACTGAGGAATTTCAGATTCAACATCGGAAGACAAAAACATATCACCCACAAGTAAACGATGACGTCAAATAATTTAATAATATCTTAGAGAATGCATTGACAAAGGTATGTAATGTTCAGAGGGATTAATGGGATGATAATATACCTACGGTATTATGGGATTATCGCACAACTTGTAAAACATTGACATAACAAAATCCATTCAGATGGGTTTATGGACAGGAGGCCTTCACCCCATTAGAATATGTTATCCACTAAGTTGCACTTATGGTATTTTTCAAGTGAGCCACCAAGGATCGAAACAAATCATCAGGGCCAATTGTGGTCCCTTGTTTCACATATTCACACCCCCTCGGGGGAATTGTAATAAATGACATAGCATGATGGTTTATTTTTGTAAAAGGCTTGGCCTCCTTAGGACTTGGTAATCAAGGTCATTATCCTTGAGCGTTTTTTACCTCGTCTATTATGTGACTCTTTTTAAGCGACATGTAATTTTCAAGTTTTTCACTCAAAATCCTCCAAAGTCGGGATGGTGAAATTGGTGATTTTGTCTTAAAAGGTTATTAAATCCTAGGGTCTATGTATTATACCATGTTATTCATAGTCCTAAAGTTCCGTGTACATGTGCTTAATATTTCATAGGATTTTTTAATTTTTACTAAAATCATCGATAGGGTGTATTTTAATTGTTAAAGTTTAAAAGGTCATAAAATTGGGCCTAGGGGGACAATTTGGTCATGGTGATGCTCGTTTTTGGACCCAGAGATCCCACTAAACCCCTAAACCCAATTTTGAGAGTCAAATTAGTAATTTTCAATTATTACTTTTGATTTTCTCTCCAAAATGACCCAAGTGGGTCAAATAAATGGGAAAATTGGAGAAAATCCATTTCCTAAGTCAAAGACAGCTTGTCTGGGACTTGTATATGAGGTGTCAAAGTTATTAAGGATATTTTATAGGACATTTATGAGCATAGAGGAGCATATTCAACCATGAAATGAGGGGCTCCAACTCACTTCCATAAAAGGGGGGTGAAATCTCTCATGGAGGGTGGTTTTGCCACTTGGATGAAGTGGTTAGAGGAGGTAAATGCTTCCTCTCGCCATTATCTCAACCCCCAAAACCACCTCACACTTGGAAAATTTGCCCCCTTGGGGTTTGAGCTTTATTTTTGCTATAAAAGCAGGGTTTTGCTACTCAATCATGAGGATACATTGAACCTCTGCTCATTGTATTGTTTTTATTTCATTTTGATTAATAAGATTGAAGGATTTGGAGGCTCATTGTGGAATTGTCTCATGGTTATGTAGTTGGATAATTTTTGAGGTGATATTCAGTTAAATTAGGCTTTCCTTTTTGTCAAGTTTGGTAGTATTGATCTAGCTTCTTTTGGATGAGAATTTGTTGTTGTTAATTTGTTCATTTATGTTTTATTTGTAGAATAGTTTAGGATTAATACATTGTATTCAGTTGTACTAATATTCTCCTTCTCTTTTATGATGAAATGTACTAGATCAACCATGCTTGTTTGAAGGAGTTTCTAGTTTTTGCAGGTTGCTTTTGGTGAAATAATTTTGGAGCTAAGTTGCATCCACCTTCTTTTCCATTACATTATATCAACTGCAATCTAATGTGTTTTCCGAAACATAAGCTTCTTCTCTTTCACACTTTTCAAGATCAAGGCTTAAGGACCTCTCTATTCTCTCTCTAAAATTCAAATCTTTCTCAATTACCGGTTCTTTGTGTTTGGCAAATTTTAGTTATGAAAATTTTGATATTAAAATATGATTTTGTTAAGCATATATATATATAAGATCTAGAATTTATTTAAATTATCATCTCAAACTAGATCTAGATTCAGACTTAAAGTGCTTATCTTCATAAAAAAAATTCACAAAATTTCAAGTATTTGAGTAGTATAAGTTCTTGTACTTTTATTTGATCAATTCATGGGATTCTAAAATAAATCGCTCATTGTGAGAACGTTGAGCATGCAAATGTGGACCTGTAATAGATGCTATGGAGCTGGAGTTGTAACAAAGGGCTGTGGAGTTGGAGTTGTAATAGAGGGAAGTATTCATAACGACGCTCCAAGAATATTTTGAATCCGTTGATTCGAGAAGAGCCTTTGGCTCTGGTTCGTTCTTTGGAGGACCTAGTCTTGTTATTGAATTACAAGATCGTGAGTTGCTGTCGATCTTAAGGCAGAGTGGATCCATGACCAAGTTTGCGATCCTTTTGTAGGAATTTTGGAAGATTCTGGGCTATCAATGATTGTATTTGTTCTACAATCCTTTGGCCAAGATTTTGTTTGATTTCACGGTAGATCGCTGATATGGGTTGTTTTATCCCCTGGGTGCTAAAGTTGTTTTAACGCACCTGCTCTTCTAAGTCGAATTGAGCTATTGAAGGAAGATCTTCGACTAAGGATCTGTTGTTATTGATTTTCTTTATCAAAAAGTGATTCACTATGAAGCAGATTGGTGCTCAGATACTTCTCTTATGGATGCCGGAAGGGGTCCCCCCCTCCTCTTCCACCTGAAATGGATGCCTTTAAATGTTTGGTTTACTCCCGCAACAAGAGGAAAGGGTTTCCAAATTTGCAGAGATTTGTGAAGAAAGCGGACATTCCCTTTGTTGAATTTCCTGCTGAACGGCCTTGTCGAACTGCATTAAATATAGCTGAGGGATGGCTCATTGGGAAATTTTTTAGGACTCTGGCCTTCTCCTAAAGCTATTGATGGATGGGTTCAGTGAAATTGGAGGCCCTTGGTAACTGAAAGAATTCAAAACTACCTGGTTGACAGAGGGTATTATGTCTTTGTTTTTTATTCAGCTAAGGACCGTGACCTTATTTTTTGAAATGGTCCATACTTCATGGGCCCTCAGGGGCTCTATTTGAATAAGTGGACTCTGGATTTGATCCTACCGAATATTTTCCATTATTTCTTCCTGTTTGGGTAAGGATTCCTCACTTACCTTTACATTACAGGAACTTAGAATCTTTGGAAACCATTGGGAACAAGCTAGGAAAATATATCGATAGGGAAGAAATAAAAGATAAATATTCGTGTGCAAGAATATGCATTGAATAAGGTTTGGAGATAGGGCTGCCTGAGGTGATCAATTTAATAGTAGTTGAATGGTCTCATATCTAGGAGCTAGATTATGAACAACCTTCTTTCAAGTGTCGTTATTGCCATGGTTATGGTAAATTTTCCCGAAATTGCAAGAAAAAATCAGAAGAAGATCTTGAAAAAGAGAAAGATGATCAGTGTACTCAAGTTCAGAAAATAGGTATTTCCAGTGAGGAAAATAGAAAGAAAGGTAAAGAAGGAAAGACTAGGAATGAAGCCAATGCTGATGGGAAGGGCCTCCCTAAAACTTAGGCTGTAGAAAAACCTATTGCATTATCTAATCATTTTGTTGTTTTAAGCTCTTTTGAAGATATTCCTGTTATTGAAGAGGCTGAAATGCAGTGCTTGATTGAGCAGGAAGAATAATTTTAAGTAAACATCGACCATTGGAACAATCTGGAACAACAAATTCAGAACTACCTAGTGTAGGTGCAATATTGCAAGAAAACCGTCCCTCTCTAAATGGAGCCAATCCTTCTCCATATTATGCAGAAATAATAAAGAAGAAACCAATTGATAGTTTTGGCTCTTCTGAAGAAGATTCTATTGAGAAAATCTCCAAAAAGGCAGGCAGGAAGTCTCGAAAGGAGGCTAGAGAAGAAGAGGTGGGGAGATTAAAGATGCAGGGAATCCAATATCCAATTGAAATGTCACTTGGAAGAAGCAAGCAGACAAAACCCCCAAAGGGAGTAATAAATCCCTCTCTCTCAAGTAAATAATGCAGATCATCTCTTAGAATTGTAGGGGTTTGGGGAATCCAAACAAAGCATAAGCGATTAAATATTTAATGAGAATGGATTCTACTGATATTCTTTTGCTCCAAGATACAAAGATAGAAGAGGGAGCTCTTCTATTCTTAAGCAGAACAATGTTGAAAATGAATGTTGGCAAGGCAGTCAGTGCACGAGGTACTTTTGGGGGCCTTACATCCTTATGGTGTGAGGATACGTTTCTTCTGAAAATATTGCTTGTTACCCAACAATGGATTTATATAGAACTTCAACATATTTCAAGTAATATCTCCATGGCTCTTTTCAATCTTTATGACCTAGTAAATTTTAAGGAAAAAAAAGAATGCTGGAATTCACTATCATATTTCTTAGAAATCTATTCTCCCATAAATATTATAGTGGCAGGGGATCTCAATATTATTTTAGACCCTAAATAGAAAAAAGGTGGAGTTCGTGGTAAGGATCCTTTTCAAGAATCCGTGGAGTCTTTGATCCAAGCTAGTGAGCTTCTTAACTTTAAACCTAAGAAAGGTCGTTTCACATGGTCCAATAACAAAGTAGGGGCTGCCAATATCTCTGCTCATCTTAAGAGGTTTCTAGTTCAAATTTCCTTGATTGAGGATAAATTCATAATCTCAACCAAAATTATACCCAACTTAACTTCATATCATCATCCTATTTCTATGATGTTCGAAGAAGAGGAATATCTTGGTCCAATTTCGTTCCGTTTCAATCCTCTTTGGATTGAGAGAGAAAACTTCTGGGAAACAGTGTCACAATCATGGTATCATTATGTGGAAGGATCCCACAACTTTGTTTGGGAGCATAAGCTTAATAGCACTAAGTATGCTTTGAGAAATTGGGAAAAAAAATCTCATTACTCCGATGAGTAGTAGGCAAGAGAAAGTGCAAGAGTTAGAAGAGATTCAGTTATGAACGTAGGAAATTGAATTACCAAAGCTCATGTGGTTCTTGAACATTCCGCTCAAATTAAAACCTTTGAATCTTTTTGTCTAGAAGAGGAATACCTTCGGTTGAAGTCTCGTAGTCTTTGGTTGCAAGAGGGAGATAAAAACACAACATTCTTCCATCGATAATGTAGAGCTATAATTTCATGTAATCATATTTCAGAAATCTCCACAGGTGAGGGGGAAATCATTAAAGGCCATGATGAATTAAAGAAAGCTGCACGAAGGAATTTTTAGCACTTGTTTCAAAATGATGGAATCTCTGATGGTGAAGTGACTGCTAATTTTTTGACTAATGTCCCTTCTATTGTCAGTTCAAAAGTTAACGATTGTAAATCCCTTCTCTAAAAAATAAATATTGGATGTCATACGGGAAATGGAGCCAGATAAAACTCCTAGGCCAGATGGCCACTCCTTCCATTTTTACAGAGTTTGCTGGAAAATTATAAAAATGGATCTGCTCTACATGGTGACAACCTTTCAAAAAAAATATAAAGTGGGAGGGTGCACTAATTCTAATTTTCTTGCTCTAATCCCAAAGGAATTTAATCCTGCAAATTTTGACAGGTTTCAACCTATCTCGCTATGTAATGCCTCCTACAAGCTCTAGCTAAACTATTAGCTAATCGACTCAATAATTTGTTAGGGAATTTGATTTCTCCTCTTCAGGGGGGTTTTGTAAAAGGTATGCATCTAGTCGACAATGTAATTCAAGTCCAAGAAGCCCTCCATTTCAGTTTTCAAAGGAAGGAGAAAGGAATGTTAATTAAGCTGGATATGAAAATTGCCTTTGACCGCGTTAAACTCTCCTTTTTGTACCAAGTCCTTCTCTCTTTAGTTTTTAGCTTTGAGTTTGTTAACTTGATAAAATATTGCACAGATAGGTCCTAGATAGCGCCTCTTGTCAATGGTAGACCTTCATATTTTTTCCAAGCTACAAGAGGAGTCTGCTAAGGATTACCTCTGTCACCTTTCCTCTATATCTTGATGGAAGAATGTCTTAGCAGAAAGCTTACAGTAAAAATGGAAGTAGGTTATATTCTAGGCATTAAGATAGCAAGGGGAGTGGATCCTATAAATCATTCCCTCTTTGCAGATGATTCTCTCCTTTTAGGAGGGGTCTCATTAAAGATTGCTCGAGCCTTTAATGAAATTATTCAAAATTTCTGCTTAATTTAAGGAGATCAGATTAACAAAAATAAAAGTGTTGTTTATGGTTGGAATGTAGATCATCCGAAAATTCTTCGAATAGCTCATTCCTTGGGTTTCCTTGGATTTGATAAGGATAATATTAAATATCTGGGATTACCTCGAACCCTGGGACCAAGTCCTCCTTCACTTTGGTTTGAAGTTATAACTAAGATAAAAGCCAAAATTGCATCTTGGGGTGGACAGTGGTTAACCAAGGCTAGAAAGTTGATTTTGTTAAAGGCTATCCTATCAACCGTTCCCATTTTCAATCCTCTATGTTGCTTGACCCCAAGTATATCACGTATCATATTTCCAAACTTCTGCAATACTTTCTTTGGAATGGCAGTAAAGGCAATCAGAGTAAGTTGCACCTTGTATGTTGGTAGTTTCTCAAAATACCATTAACGGAAGGTGGATTGCAGATTTGTGACCCTGGCTTAGAAAATCTAGCTATGGGAGGGAAACTTATTTGGCAGCTGTTTGCAGATAAAAAGCAACTGGTAAGCAAGATTTTTTGGATGAAATATCTAAAGGGAGGTTCTTTGAGAAACTTAAAAGTAGAAAAAACCCCTCAAAGTACAACAATATGGAATTTATGTAGAAAGGGAATAGAACATATTCAACATTAGTTATGTAGAATCCCTGGCAATGGGACAAGTATATTATTGTGGGAAGACAAAATCCTAGGGAATCCCCCTCTCCCTTCTTTAATTTTGTTAAATCCGATCATGTTATTGTTTGTCAATAAAGCACTTATTCGGCTTGCAAATATATGTTCTTGGGACATCGCTGGGAATTGGTTAGGTTAGTCATTACCAGAGTTTCCAGAACCCCTTCTTCCATTAAAAAATTTGTTGATCTTCGCGGTCTCAGGTTTAGCTCCCTTACATTGCTCCTTTAAGGACAAATGGGGGTGGGGACGTTCAGGTTTTTATTTTGTAGCTCAAGGCTTTTCTACTCTTCAATCCCCTCATCCCTCTTTGTTGTCCCCTACACTATGGAAGGATGTTTGGTCATCTTTCAGGCTGCCCAAGGTAATTTTTTTCTCTTGGTTTCTCATGCATAATCGAGCTTTGATTGGAGAAAATTTGTTAAAGAGTGGGTTCAATGGATCGTTCAGATGCATCCTCTGCAATTCCGCCTCCAAAACTTCAGACCACGTTTTCATTGTCTGTATTTTTATAGAAATCGTGTGGGGAAGGATCCTTCAAGGTTTGAACGTCTCTGTCCCTTCACAAATCGCTGTTGTTTCCCTCTTCATCAATTGGAAAGGCCAGAGTCCTTTCAAAAGATATCAAATTACAGATTGGAATAAAATCTGGCAATCTATGCCAAAATTCATTTGGTGGACGGTGTGGATTGCTAAAAATGAGTGTATTTCCAACGATAAATATTTGAAGCCAACAAACGTTGCAATCAAAGTGAAAGTGTTCATCGTGGAAGCTGCTGGAAAACTGAGCATTTCCTCTCTACCTCCAGAAGAAACCGCATGGTTGGGTTCCTATTTGATTGGTGAAAGGAGGCAGAGATTAAAAAACCCGTCTCTCTCTTCAATTTTGGCGATTGCGAGACAATGCATCAGTTTTCTCCTTGTGGTGGAAGAGGAATGTAAAATCCACTATATTCTTTGATGGAGCATCCAAGGGAAATCCCAGGATTGCTGGTGCAGGTGGAATGATACTATCTTCAGACAGATCTAGTGAAACCTATTTCAATTGGGGTCTAGGGAAATGCTCAAACAATCAAGGAGAATGCTACAACATTCTTAAGGCGTTCCAGATAGCAAAAGATATTGGATATAAGATAATCCAGATATTCAGAGACTCAGAGTTGCTGATCAAACTATTAAATTCTAAAGATCACTTTAGCAATCCTTCATTGAATAAATCCCTCCAGAGAATTCAAAATATACTGAAAGCATTTGACAGGGTAGTTTCATATCGTATTTTGCGAGAGTTGGATAAACAAGCAGATTATCTGGCAAATAAATCCTAGGTGCTATCCCAAGGAAGCCTCAGCATCAATATAGAATCCAACTCATTTCACTTATTACCTTAATCGAGGTTCATCACGGTGTGATCCGATAAGAAGTGTTTTCAATACCAAGGTTCTGTAATAATTTTGATCTTTTCGAAGTATCATTTATGCTCTATGTGTAATCGGTTGATAAGGAAATAGCCTAACCAATCTTGTAATTTTTCAAAAAAAAAAAATTTAGCCGCTTGAGTGAAAAAAAAAATCGCTCGGAGGTTTTTAGTAGGTTTGAGAAAAAGGAGAAGGAAATGCTGTCGAAAATCAAAATTTTCATCATCTGGAGCACCTGAAACTCTTCCTTCTTCCCTCTTCTTCATTCCTCTTTTATTCCATACAGTGTGTAAGCATTTTGATCCATTTTCAAGGGTCAAAAGGTATTTAATTTTTTGATTTCATCATTTTTTAAAGTCCATCAATAAAGAAAGCAAGTAGGCTACAAAACGCCCACACTCCATCCCCCCTGGGGGGATTCAAAGTCTATTTCATGGTTTGCATTTTAATAATCAACACTTGCACACAATCCGCCTTCTTGAAAGGTTGTATAGATTAGTTTTTTTATTTTATTTCATCTCATACTAAGTTTTAATTTATTACCCAACTCGTTGTTTCCACAAAGTATGCTCTCACCACCAACTAAAGGCTTTGTCGATTATTGGTGGATGATCAGAAAGTGACACATAGTTGCGGTTCTCATTTTTCGTTAATCCTTTACTTTTACAAAATTATTTGCTATATCAAATTGGAATAAACATTTTGTTGTCAACTTGTGTATGCTCTTTCCCTCTGGAAGCTTTGCCCTGTCGTTGGGAAATCACAAGCGGTTTTAGAAACTTTCTAATTTCTTCACATTAATCTAATAATTCACTAATAAAATCAAATCCCCTTAGAAACAGTACAAAAATTCGGCGTATGATAGTTGGAAATCGTGAGAAAATTTCTCAAAGGAAGTAGGAACAAGTGAGTAGTGACCTCGAGATACAGTTAGGATACATCCTTGTTGGTGTAGTGTTGGACACCTTCTCAGAGGCTCCAATTCAACCCACATTTCTGAGTGAGGAACCACTTTAGTCATATTTCAGACACATTCTCAGTACTTCCGGTATATCGAGAATTCCCTTCTGGTAATTCAACTCATCTATTAATAATTAAAACTGACCAAGACACATTTGCAAAACATTTTACTGCAACATCACTATTTCATTTTGACTCCATTGGCACTGATATGATTAGTAATTTATTCGTATCAGAAATATTCAAGTTGTTTATGAGTATTTTGAAGTAAATTATGAGACACGATTTTTTGCAAACTTAAGTAAATATTCAGCAACATAACATCAACACATAAAGCAGATTGAATATTTTTGTTGCACTTAACTGCCAGGTGTGTGAAAGGTGGCAACATAATATATTGTACCTAGTCTCAAAATTGCTGTGATCACTGAGATGACATATGTTGGTGCAGTATAAGAAAGATCGTCACAACTAGTACAATTGGAATAAGATCACCTTGTCGCAGGATATCATCAGCATGTCGAGAAGGAGAAACAAAAGCACTGGAATGGCCTCCAAATTAAGTCCACGTAGTTTTAGGTTGGTGATTTTGTTCTCCTGTATGATAATAAATTTTTGAAGCATCTTGGAAAAATTCAAACGCATTGGCTGGGACCCTATGTTGTCATCAATATCATCGATGGGGTGCGGTCCAACTACAGAAGTTAGATGCTACACCCTTCAAAGGGTTAGTGAATGGAAGTCATCTAAAACCTTATAAGGATAGTCGTACTTTGCTCGACTGAAAAAGAAAAAAATGTTATTATATATATACAATTTTTGTCCCATGTTTTTAATTTTGTCGCAATTTTCGAGATGTGTCACAAGCATATAATTTTGTCACAAACTATATGTCTTTCGCAATGATGTCACAGACTATACGTCTGTCATAAGATGAAATTATGTCGCAAGTGACAGTTGGCGGGAAGTTAAGTTGAGGTAACCAAATATTTCGGTGGCATTTTTTTTGGTCACATATGCCTTTAACACATAATAATTACCTACTCTCATGATTAGTGAAGTGATGGTTCGGGTGGAGGTTTATTGGAATGATGGGAAAGATTTCCCTATGTCACATAATTTACCGCTACCTTTTTAATTTATTGCAGAATCACATGAGAGAATGGCTTCCTGCATGCGTAAACTTATTACATCTTCAAGTAGAAGTCTATTCATTCATTTGTATCGCACTGAGTAATTTCTTGAGTCGAGCTATCTACCTGAAACACCTTTGAATTCTAGATTTATAATTGAATTCGAAGCCATTTGATTTATTTTAGTAATCCCTGTATCTAGCACTATCAGCGTTCAAGAATATGGCATGGAGGTTCCCTCTCCCATGCCCATTGTTGAAGAATCTCCAGAAGTGGTGTCATGATTGGTGTCGGTCGTTCCGTTAAGAAAGAAGCGAACTGGCCACAAAAATGTTCCTCAACAAATATTCAAGGCTACCCATGATGCCGAAGGATTAGGATATCGGTCAACAACCTTGTTTCCTGGATACATTCTCTAGAGGAAATATGATTATCTTAGTGTAAATATTAGCAAGAATGCCAAGTATCTGTTGGTCAAGCTAGCCATCCCGAAAGGAGTCCATGTTATGATAGGAATTCTACTGAATCTAAAGAAGATTGGATTCGTAGACCATGATTTACGAAAGTTTACTAACTTGTTATGTCATGGTACATGACCTCTGCTAGAAGAAATGAAGCCAAAGAAAGAGAAGAGGAAAGAAAGGGACACATAAGAAAATTAGGAACTTGATGAAGATGATTATGAGGTTCTATAGGAGGCCAATGTTACTGGATCCACCGTCCCAAATATGGTAGCAATAAATTTAAGCATCTAAAGAAAGCCAGAAGTATTATTGATATCGACAAGGAAAAAACAAGCTTCTATGACGAGGATGACATGGAAGAAGGTGGTCGAACATGTTTCGTTGTTGAAGAAAAATTGAAGCGTAGATGTGGTGAGCCCTGTCTCAAGCGTAGTCTATTTTTGGGAATGGGAATGATTGTAAGTTGAGGCGTTAGTGCCTTTATTAATGTAAGAAGATTTATTGGGGTAGTTAAGACAAAAATTTGACTTTCATTTGGGAACTAGTCGACGGTTGGAACAAGAATTGTAAGATGTATATAGGGTCAATCCATGTTGAGTGTGGATGACTGATGACTAAGAAATATTATGATTTTTTACCCTTGTTGTTTTTTGGCATGAGCAGATGACCTTCACAATGGGAAATCTCAACATAGAAGTTGACACTTAGAAGAAAGAAAGCATGAGAGCATGAGAAATATAGATAAAACCCATCCATTGTAAAGAAATTCTGAGAGAATTCTAGAGCTGTGTGCGCAGACCAAAAGTGTTCAAAATATTACTCATGCCAGATGAAGAGCACTTTTGTGGTTTTTTCCTGTATGGGTTTCCATGTTAAATATATGTGTCTTTGATGTCTGTATGTATTGTGTATGAATCATTATGAGTTGGTCGCACTTACATTGTGGAATGTTAACAATAAATATGGTTTAGATGTGTATGATTTATATATATTGCATGTATTGAAGGTTCTGTATATTCTTTTATGTTGTGAATGTGTCAAAGGATTGGCCTTGTTTCTTTCTATGTCAATGGTAACCCATTCCTTTATTTCTGTTGAACAACTTGTTACTGTTGAAAGGAAGAAATCCCCTTCCATAACCACAAAAAACTGGTTCTAGAAATCCCCATAGATATCTCAGGCAAGACCTCAATTGCGTTGTAGTTGTTGCTGATGGATTTACACTCCATCAGGATGATGCCCTGGTATTTATTGGATGGACAAGAAATCTGAACCTGGGTCAGTGGATTTGATGCCAACATAAGGTTTTTGGCTTGTTATTAATATGCTAGGCATATGGCAAGTTCAATACAATTACATACAATTATTTTTGCAGGGGTACATTGGATATCTCTTCTCTGTTGTTGTGGTGTTATATCTTATCAGGAAATATTCTTATGTATTGTAGACCATTCTCTATAAATATATTGATCATACTCAAAGAATTGTCGGGTTTTTTCATCCTCCATGTTTGGATGGTTTTCCTAGAGTATATCCACGGTATATCTTGTCTCTTATGGTTGATTTATGGAGATAATTTATGTGACTGATTTATTTATGAGATTTATATGTGGATGATATAAATATTCATATGTGGCTGATTTATGAAATTCATAAGTGCTGAAATTTTTTGATAGAAGTTGAAAGTTCAAGAATCTTCGATTTTGCTCAAATGTCAACATGGTATCAAAGCATAGGTCGTGAAGGAGCTTAATTTTGTGCAACAAGATAAGCCTATGCAGATATTGAATAGTTGAGCAAAATATTGCAGCCATGACATCAATATTTGTTCAGTTGGAATACCGCCTTGAAGGTACTTCCAACTTCAAAACATGGAAGGCAGGGGTGTTGAATATTCTTGAAGAGAATAACCTTGATGGTTATGTATCCATAGTGGTATAGGAGCTTACCACCAGTGAAGGACGATTCAAATTCAAGAATAATCAAGAAAAGGACAATCATATCATCTTTGTTGGTTAAGGACAATCTCATATCCATGATCATTTCGTTGAAGACCGCAAGTGAGTGTTTTGATACACTCACCAATATTTTCAAGAAGAAGGCCTTGAGTCAAGAAGAGGGGCACATCCAAATTAAGGTTGTGTACACTAAAGAGGAGAGCCTTTTCCTCATGGAAAGAATGAAGAAAGGGAGAAATCCTTTCTACTACTAAGATCTTCCATTCAAGTGAATAAACAAGGACTCTAATATTCTCCGCAAGGGTGCAGATATCAAGAGGGAGCCCACACAAATCAATAAAAGATAAGTGCTTTATATTTTGATTGTTATATGCTGTTATAAATCATATCCAAAGGTTTTTCAATATGTTTCATGACTATCATATGGAGATTTGTATTCATGTACTTTGGAATTGTGTTGAGCATACACATTATTGTTTGTCTTTTATTAGCATATTTCTGATCTCATGATTCGATATTATGTGATATAATATATGACTAATATAAGACTTATGTAGGATTGATATATACTTATATATGATTGATATAAATCCAAAAATTTCCTTCATAAGACATGATATAGAGGGTTTCATGCTTGCTTCATGAGCTGTGAATATAGGACTGCTTGATTGGTCATAATATATCAGATAGAGGGATTCATGCTTGCTTCATGAAATATGAATATGGGGCTGCATATTTCCTTCATAAAATATGAATTTTTGAACTAATATAGGATTGATAGTGATTTGTATATGCATCACTTTAAAATTCAGTAGTGCCACTACCTCAATCCCATTCAATATCTTCCTTGCACTATCATACAAAAAATAATTCATAATTCCATCAAGTTAAACTACCCAACATGGCATTGAGAATTTCAACCAATTAAATTTGTATGATCCGCCCCACTCATAGGAATTTGTTCCATGTGCACATCCAAAGGTTGGATTTCTAGATTTTCCTTCGTGAATAAACTATTTTTGATGTCCACCCCATAACCATTTGGAATCATCAAATCACCACTTGCTTGAAAAGCCACAAAGACACTTTTCCAACACAAGACAACTAATTGTCCCAATCAACATTTATGCAGTAGTTTCCCATGTTGAATTTTAGCATGTGTATGCTATTTTCCAAAATTGCAGACTGTGTTATAGATAGAACTTGAAATATTAACAACAATAAGATAAATATAGTAGTCAACCAAGCATCACACAATTGAACGCATGATTTTTCATGGGGAAACCTTTTAAGGACAAAAACCCCAAAGCATTAGTAATTCATCCTCTAAATGAGATGACTGAGTTTGTACATGAGCATAGAAATCTGTTCTCAAAATTCTGAGATGAATGTATAAAAATTTACACCTTGGCCTGCCAACTGCTACTGCTAGTAACCATGACCACCAACAAGGGATATTGTAGCATGCTGCTGCTACCTGTGGTCACCGCCAAGGTTGTGGCAGCTTGCTGCTGCTAGCCATGACCACTTCCAAGGCTGTTGCTGCTACCCTAGACCACCACTGAGGCTACTGTTTTTTCCCTAGACCACCACCAAGGGTGTTCCTGCTGCCCTAGACTCCACATAAACTATTGTAGCATCTTGCTGCTGCTACTAAGCTTGTAGTAGCAGCCCTAGTCACCACCTAGGGTGCTGTAGCAACTTGTTTCTGCTGCCTTTTCACCACCAAGTCTAATCTCTCCAATGTGAACTATTTTTTGTGAAGGGATATTCCTTAGCATGCCTTTAATCATGAGTTATTGCTACAACTCTCCACCATCGAGATTGTATAAAGAATAAAGAAACGCCAGGAAAGTTTAAACGCTGCAAAAGTTGAACAAGAAGGAAAAACACTAGCACCGAATTTATCTTAGTCAACCTCAGTTGCGATTTTGTTGACAATCTCAGTCAATGAGTTTAGGAGCAGTCAAGTGTGTTGTTGTGTTGAAATGAGTTACAAATTTTCTTCATTTATATTCCATCACAAATTTTAGTTGGTTCTACATAATTAGGTGATGACATTAGGGCTTAATTTCTTTTTCATCTTTGACCCTTTGAATTTTGATGTTTTGTGGTTCAAAGGTGTTTTTGGTGTTCGACTTGTGGCACTCATGGACCAAGACTAGGGTTAAAAGGTCCTTCAGGTATTTATGTGACCACAAAAAGTTGCCTCAAGAGTTCTTCAGGGTTCTTGTGGTTCATTCATGCTTACTCAAAGAACATATTCATGCTTACCAAGATAAGGTGTTAGGTATCTCAACCAGGGGTAGCTAGTCCCTGGAGAGGGTCACATATCCCATAGATAGAGGACATGAGTGCATCACTTTCCCAAACATAGTAACTAACCATGCGCCTCAGCCCTAGGATCAATCAGATGCCTTCATGTCAAATACTAGGTAACTGACCAAGCGCCTCCATTCTCCTAGAGAATGGCCCTCATCCCCAAAATGAGTCCCTAGTACCGTACTAGGTTAAATTCCTGGCAACTGAACAGGTGCCTCCATTCAACGAAATCCCCTCAGCCATAGGTTGAGACCCCCAGTTCCAAAATGGGTCAATTTCTTGGTAACTGACCAGGTGCCTCCATTCTCCCAGAGGTTACTGTACATGACATTTGGTAAATCATCTCAAGGGCCAAATTTAACGCAGTGACAATTTGGAGTGGTAAAAGAGACACTTGATGTATGTGTCATGGTTGGATTGAAACCTAGTTAGGGGAAACCTCTTAAATATGTTTTGGATTTACACTTGGATAGTCTTTGGGGGGAAGGTTAAAGACGTTCATTTGACTTACATTAGGGTTAGGTAAATTGCTTACATTATTTGTGAAGTAGTTATTATAATGGTTTGAATGTGTTTGGTTGGAAATTAAATTAACTTTTTAGGGTTGACATGTTTTATTAAAATACTTAGTTTATGCTAAGATAATAGGAGCTTGGGCTTGGAGATTTAGGAAAGGGAATCTCAATGGATAAAGAAGAAAAGGAAAGATAATGCGAGGGAAACTCTCATAGTGAATAAAGTTGGATCAAGGGAGGGGAAACAAAAGTATTTTCTCAAGAAAGAGAGAAAGTGACGGGATCTCACCAACAAAGTGATCAAACTAGAGAATAGTAGTTAGATTGAAGTACCCCACTCCCTCAGGAATGATTTCTCAAGCTAAGAATGCTTGGATTGGTTCAGATTTGAAAACTATTTTTTGGGAGAGAACTAAGAAAACTTGGACATTGGGTGAGCCTAGGAAGAAGGGTATAATTCTAAATTAAGTGGAGGTTGATTAATTAATGATATATAGTTGGTAATTAGAATCAGCATGACAAAATTAATTATTTCATTTGTATCATAGATAGATCGAATAGTTATGGAAATAAAGAGATAAAAACACTAAAAAGTAAAATTGATTTATTCACCATTTTTCTTTCATGTGTTTATTTAATTGCACCAAGAGAAGTGACCAGATACATTCTACAACCTAATATTGAAGAGTATGTAATGGTGTATCCCCTTTTTTGATCCCACCATATAATGGTTGAATTGAATATATCAACCATTGAAAGAACATAAATCTAAAGCAAATTTTGCTAAAATGCATATAATATACAAAACCTAAGACACACACACACACACACACATGCACACACATGCACACACACACACACACACATGCGCGTGCACACACACACACACACATAATCACAAGCACACCATTGTTGGTTGATCTTCCCCTTATATAATCAAACAAAGATTATATATGTCTAGTACTATGAAAGATAAATAAAAATGATACATATACAAGCCTATGTTTAACCTTTGATTATTTTTATTATTATTATATGTAGTTTACATTTATTACATTACCTACCCTTCAAAGGAATTTTTTTCTCAAAGCATAAACTAAAAAAAATGCTTTTATACTTGTAATTATTTCATGTGATACTAGTCTCTTGAGGTTGTCATAGTTGAAGAAACAAAACATTCTGATGTGAACAAAATTGCTACATTGTATATGAATCAATCTATCATAAGTTGATCTTGATTGGAAATTTTTGTTACTATATTGTTTTGGACTAAGCTTCTAATTTTGCATTTTCAAGTAATATTTTGATTTCATCACCATTTTTTTTGCAATTGTGATTTTTTTGAATGAAAGAAGAATTTCATTTAAGTTTTATATTCATGTTGGTTTTGGTTTTCATCAATTTGTTGATTAATAGTGATGGATCTTATAATTTGGATGCCCCATTTATTTAGCATGCAAAAACATGAATACAAGCACGTACAACAAGGTGACAAGCACTCTGTATAACACATGTATGGTTTACACAATGTAAGGAGAACAAAAAGTTGTCATACACTTCCATATTCAACACATTTATGTCCAATACCCATTACTTCAACAATTTCTACAGGATTCATATGAACTTAATTGTTTGATGAATGCTACAGGTAAACCAAAATATCCACCAACACCTATAAAAATACAACATGTAAGCCAAAGTATAATAATGGATTAAGGTAGCCATTACACATTTTAATTATGCCAACCATACTAGCTTATGGGTACTGGATGACAAGAATGAGATAAAACAACCCACTTTAAAAATAAAATATTACAGAAACAGATAAAAGTTTTTATATTATTAAAAAAAGGCCAAATGTGAGCATTTTCCTAATTACAACCAGGCCCGTAAAACAACCAAAGAGTCATTGAAGATATTACAAACAAAATGGAGCACAACCGCTCTAATGATGGTAATTCTGACTATGTTCCTACTAGCATAATACTGAAACAAACAAACAAATTGACATAACAGAAGGTGAAAAAACAAGAATTAAACACCAAAATAATTTCCACAGGAAGGCCCAATGCCCTTCCCTTCGTCATTCTTTTTCTTCTCTTCCACTTCATGAAGGACCCGGTGTTTGAATGCCATAGCACCCATTTCGATTTCTACTTGCAACAGCCAGTTCACAAGTTCATGGGTGGCCTGAGTTTGTCGGTTCGCAAGTTCCTGGGTGGCTTGTGTTTTCTCCTTCAACTGGGCTTCAGTGGATGGCTCAAGTTCCTTTTGGACGGATCTTGTTTCATGGACAAATTCCTCATGCTGCTCCAGTTTGTCATTAGTGTCCTCTCGGTGATGTCTCCATTTTCATTTTTGGGCCTTCATAGCTTCCCTGATGAGCCTCACATTTCTTCCCATGGCCGCTATTGCATGTTTTAGGCAGCAATCGTGGCTTTCTTAGTTGGAATCCATGGCGACAGGGAGAGAGAGAATTCTTCTTAGCACAGTTCTTTCTTTATCATACATACTATCGTTTCGATTAGAGATAGAGAGCTCAATGTACAGAGTGATAGAAAACCTGAATTTTTCATTCCATATGAATCCCATCCCATGGAATGGGCTCGTCTTGCATTCTTGCGATATCTCATACTAAAAAATTCCTCTGGATCTCGTCGACGTAGAGAATGAAGTGATGGCTACGCTGAGGATGATGCTCACCGTCCTTTCCAATATCACCATCATCCAAGATGTGAGGGTTCAAAATTGACTCCATTGTACTGCAGTGTATTCCCGTACTTAGTCTATCCAATGTCTCATATACACCATATCTTCTACCATCACTTTGACACGCGTTGCATTCCTTATCTTCGTGGAGCTTACACTTAGCGCGAGGGGAGTCGTGTACTCTCATCAGGGGAGAGGGTAAATTCCATGTTGGCATCCAAATAAGCTATGCCTGAGAGATAGATCTCAGTGCATAGAGTGAATGGAAACCCAAATTATTGTTTCTTATCAATCCCATCCCATGGACTAGACGCATGTGGCACACTTGTGATATATCATGATCCATTCCTTCGGATCTCATTCGACGTAGAGCATGAAGTGAAGGGTACACCAAGGATGATTCTCACCCTCCTTTCCAATATCACTAACATCCAAGATGTGAGGTCATTTAAATGACTCCATTGTACCACAACTTTTTCTCGTACTCAGTCGAGCCAATGCCTCATATCCACTCTACCTTCTGCCATTAGTTCGACACACGTTTCCTTCCTTATCTTCATGCAACTGACACTTAGCACGAGGGGAGTTGTGTCTCATCATGGGAGAGGGTAGCCGCTTCTTATGGTGGGGTAATTTGTTTTTAAATACTCAAAAGTTATCGCTATAATGACAGAAAGGACTTGGTAATTCATTGACAATTTTTCACTTTAGCAACGAACAAACCGTCTCTTGTATAGCATTCTCGTCGGTATGTGTACGATGTTCCGTAGCTATAGTGACATCTACCCATCAATATAGTGACAGATATGTCATTTCTTTTATGGCATATTCATCGAAAAGTGCATGAAGAGTTGTTACTTAAGGAAGTATGGCCTGTCGCCCTAGTGACAGACCGTTGTCGATATAGCGACGCAAGTTAATTTGCAAGAATTGTCCAGGCACGCCAGGTGGCATCTATTTCCTATCTCCATAACAATGAATGGTTCAAGGTGTGGCTACAACGACGAAAATGTTTCCACAAAAAAATGGAGTCAGGTTCGCCGCTATAGCGACACAAAAGTGTTGAAATAGCAATGATTTTCCGTGGGAAAAATGTGCACTTGTACTAGTATTAGTTTGAGTAGCGTATGATTTGTGTGGTATTTAGGAGTTTTTAGAGAGTATATATATGGAAAAATCTTATGGTAGTACCAACTAAATGACCTCTTCTCAAGGTATGTCTTTTGTTTTCCCTCCATATGGAAATTTTGGTCCTCCATTCATGGCTACATTGAGTCTTCCTAGATTGACTATAGGATTACTCATATGGTTATTCCCTATTCTGATTAGCCCAAGTGCACCAATTTTTTCAGATCCCAACTCTCCATCATAATATCATCAACATCATGTTGATCTTTCACCTTATTCACCTGATGTGTCTTCTTCCTTTTCTCCTTCTTCTCCTATAGAGATTTATGATGCTAGTAATCAGGTGGATAAGAAGAAGAAGTAAAGGAAGATTAAGAAGACTAGAAATAAACAAGAAATCAAATATCAACCAACTAATCCTCCTAGTACTAAGAATATTGATCTTCCCACAAAAACACCTCATAATCCTAACTTCCCTTGTAGGATTTGCAAGGGTGATCACCTTCTTAAGGATTGTCATGGTCTGTCCCAAGTTTTGGAAGTGTGCTATAAGGCCTCCAAACAACATATGTAGTCATCCTCTAGCCATCATGATGATTATACCCCATCAACCAGTGACTCTATGGTTAAGAATAAAAAAGGTAAAGTCATAAATCCTTGCTTGCTATGTAAGGACATGCGCCTTACTTACATTTTTCCTCGCATGGATGAAGCTTCAAAGTTGTTGGAAGATATTACTGCTCCTCAATAATGGCTTCCAATAGGTTAGCATAGGTTGTCCCTTGACCCCCATTGGTTGATAAAGTGATTGATCTAGTTCCATCCTCGATCGATCCCACTCTTTCTTTAGAGAGTGAAGAACAAGTAGATCATCCCACTCTTCCATTGAAGACTGAAGTTAAAATGGTCAAGTTGATGTCATCTCCACCTGATCCCACTCTTTCATCCAAGATCATTAAGACTTAAGTAGTGACTTTGACACAATATTCATCTCATCTTCTAGCTGAGAGTGAAATGAAACCCACTGAATTTTTTGTTGTCAGTTCAAATTATTCTAGGAAAGGGAAAATTTTGTTTGTTAATGGAACCCCCTCCAAGTAATGAGGTTATTTGCTTTGATTGGAGTAATATAACAACATCTCATCTTCCTTCGAGTGTTCCATCCCATATATCTATGTGAGTTACCGATAAGAGCATACTTTACACTATTATTGATGAAGGGGCTTTTGTTAGTATTCTATCCTCAACTGCTTGGTGAGCTATAGGTTCTCCTCACATCTTGTTACAACCACCGATCAGATACTGGATTTTAATAAAATACCTATTGAATCTTTAGGGATCCTTCCTCACTTTCCTATTACCTTAGGAGGGAAAAAAATATACATTGATGTTATGGTAGTCCAAGGTTCCTTAGATTTTTATCTTCTCCTTGGATGAGATTATTATTACACCATGAAAGTTGTAGTGTCCACACTCTTTAGAGTGTTGCATTTTTCCCATGATGGGAATATTGTGACCATTGATTAGATTTCCTTTGTTAAACTTGGTCATCATATGACATCTAGTCACCATAATTCCCTAAAAGTACCGTATGTTCTAGTGGTTCCTCCCCCTTCAGCAATCATGTCTTCTAGTTAAAACATAGCTTCTTTCCATTATCGGGAAGCTTGGGGGGAATGTCTCCAGTCTCTGGACATCATACTAGAGTTAATCCTCTAGCTTCTTATGCAAGGGGGGAAACCTACCAACCTCTGGACATCATTTGGGTAAGTATTGACATCAAGCATAATTCCCACTCTGTTTCAAGCTCGTTTAAAAATGAAACAGATGACATTGAGCATAGTTTATTTATGGTTTCTAGCTTGTTAAAAAATAAAAATAACCTTGAGCATAGTTTATTTATGGTTTCAAGCTCTTTAAAAAATGAAACAGATGTTATTGAGTTTTTTTTTTTTTTTGGGTTTCAAGATCATTAAAAAATAAAACCATCCTTGAGCATAGTTTTATTCCCTTTCAAGCTCGTTAAAAAATGAAATAAGATACCTCAAGCATAGTGATTTTCCAAGCTTGTGTAAAAATGAAATAGGTCACCATGAGCAGAACTCCCTTTTTTTGTGTGAAGCTTGTTTAAAAATGAAACAGATTCTTCCATTGTGTCAAATATTTTAACTTAAAACTTCATTTCATCTTCCTGTATCACTTGATCCTCTTTCTTCCTCCCTCTCTCGTGAACCTTTTCCTAGGAGTAACCCAGAATTTAGTTGGATGAAGAGGAGAGTAGGAAGGTGAAATGAATTTTGGGGGGTATGTATCCAACCTCTTTACATTATGTTGGATTTAAGATACTTAAAAATTATAATGGGGGCAAGTACCAATCACTATACATCATGTTGGGAAAATACCCGTTAATGGGACTCATTTTGAGCATACTTTCTTTTTAGTTTAGAGCTCGTTAAACCATGAAATGACATACTTATTCAAGGCTCATTAAAAAATGAAGTATATACCTTGAGCATTGTTCCAACTGATCTTCGAGCTCATTAAGAACAATAATATGGTGTTGATATTACTTTACGTTTTTTGTGCTTTGGTTAGAATACAAAAAGTGGTTTGATCTTACTTTATTTCTTTTTCGTGCTCTAGATACTAACATGAAAAATGTTCTGAGTGCCTTTGATACCATAGTTGTGCTTGTTCAAAAATAATAAAAAAGGTTTCGAGTATACTTTTATCACTTTTTCGGACTTGTAAAACTTATACGAAAAAAAGGAACCCCTTGAAGTTGTCTTTAATCTCTTTTCAGACTCTATAAATAAGAAAAGATCACCAAGAAAACTTGATTCTTTCACGCTTGTAAAAGTATTTGAAAGGTTGTATATCCGGTGACAGTTTAACCCTTTTTTGGGTTGTTTAGAATTATTTATGAAAAATGTACGCTCTAGTTTATCATAGCTAGAAGAGTTCTCCTGGGTATCATTTTACACTTTTTCAGACCTTGGGGACTAAATTTATGAAAAATTCCACATTGGAGTTTTCTTTAGTTCTTTCAGACTCTCTAAACATGAAATGACACCGATTTTACCTTCTTTGGACTCATCAAAATCAAACTATGAAGGACCCTTTTTGGGATCGAACCCCTCCTCTCTCAGGTTGATAAAACATGTGTGATTGGACTCATCCTATGATGAGGTATATCGAGCATTTGTTACCCTTTTCTAGCTTGTTAAAAAGCAAAGAGGTACTCATCCATCATGATGGGGAAATTAAGGGAATGAGAAAACATTTTTCATTTGTATTAATGGAAGCTTATAATCACCCTTAAACATGGCACATATATTCATTTCATTCAAATAGTTGGGTAATCAGCTTCTCCTCGAGTCGATCCACTTTCATGAGTCATTTTACTCCTTTGAGTCATTCAAAGAATGCATCGTCTTTTATTTTCAATATGTCTGGTCTTTGCCTCATTGAGTCAATGCTTCCAAGCTACTTGTCGTGTCGTTTAATGTTTAAGAGGAGTCTTTTACCACAAATAACCTCTATTTTTACCTTACCTTCCTTTGTGTTGGTCATCTTTGAGTTAGTCCCATGGTTTCGCCATAATCAAAATCACTTAAAACCACTTTTGTTCCTGTTTCATGTCGATGATGGGAGAAACATTATGGACCTCCTTTGACGAGTCTATCCTCATCGACACCAAGAAATTCTCTAGTAATTAGTCTTGGAAACCAATTATTACCTTGAATCACGCATGCCTCAATGGCAGGTTTCCTTATTGACACGAACCCAACCAACAAAACCAATCAACAGGGGTTCAACTCTGTTGACACCCAAACCACCATGATCTCCCTGAGCACCAGCCTAGACAGGTTTTACCCTGTCCAACAACACCCGAAAAGCAGATGAGGTATCACCTGAGGTGTTCAAGGGAGCGCTGACGGAACCAAGTTTTCGTAGAATATGAGAAGACTATGTGCATCCACCAAACTTATCGTGACATTAAAAGATCTGATTATTTACTTAAGCATTCATAGAATCATTCATCATTATTCTCTTACATATCTCATCGTTCAATCAAAACAACAGTAAGTACATTGATGCACAAATAGATCCAGTGTAACAACATCATTAAAAATTGAGAAGCATCGCATCATAGATCCATGTTGTAGATTCACATAACATTCATCGCAGAAAATAGTAGAAGAATAAAAGAGAAAATAACACAATGTTCAGATTAACTTCCGTCTTGTCATATTATTTATGCACAAAAAAACAATCACAGATCAACAAATCTTAGTTCAGATACTTAGCTTCCACCAAGTTCATCCAAACACTTAAAAAGGAACTCCCCAAAGAACCCCCGCACACTTGCAAATTTACTTCTACTTATAGGCTTGTGCCTTTACATTCAGGGTCCACTTGGAAAAATTCCTAACTAACTCCTAAATGATTTTACAAACTGATGACCAATATCCACAAAATAAGGTCCAAAACTACAAAAAGTGACACAAAATATAAAAGATATTATGATCTTCGCATTGCGCGCTAATATTCCACTTGCGCGGTGTCTTTAATATTGCACAACATCTACGATGATGCACAACTAATGTATCCAAAACCCCTTTCCAACAGGCCCCCAACACAATATTGTGGCTCGCCCTCGAGCCACGCTAACTGGACATGGTGTACTGATTGATCTTGCTCTTTAAATCTTCGTACTGCTGAGCAATTTATTTCACATGTCCTATAATCCTTTTAGTGATATCTTGGATTTTCCTCAAGTCATGGGTGATGGGATGCTCAACCATCTTCTCAAGGATCTCTTTCTTTCCTTCCTGTGCCGCTTGGAGTGAAGAAACCGCCTTCACCGATAGTTGTGCTCAAGTCTCTTGGAACTCATCGAACTGTGTGTTGCATTGGTGATGCCTTTATCTTGGCTTCACTACCCACTGCTGTAGCTTCTTTAGCTTTGTTACCTTGGTGATATGCATCATAAATGGCATTTCTCTTAGTGACGTATTTAGGGTATCCAGCTTCCCATCCACTTCTTGCAACTGTGTGGTCAGTTGCTCCAGTTGCTCATCCTGCACTATGCTACCCCAAAACTGCATAGTCGCATCCGTCACTTTATTTGCATCATGCTCTAACTCATTGAGTTGTGTTTCTAGCACTTCTATCTCATCCTTTCTTGCTGCTATTTTCTCTGGTGGTGTTTTTCGGTGCACCAAATCCTCCAAAATGTTGTTCTCGCTCTACAATTATTTTGAAATAAAGGCCCCGAGTCGCTATGAGCATGCGACCACATCTTGATTTGCGGTGCTCTCCATGACATACTAGCAGGAATTTGTAGCTTCTTCTTCTAGTTGTATGGTGTGGCTCTAGAGCCGAGCCTTCTCAACCACGAGGCAATCAATTTCCTTTTTTAGTTCTGTGATTTCCTCAGCATTCTTCACCCGTAACTCCTCTTGCTGTAGGCTTCAGTGATTCGACCTCCTGCACATTTTCCTCTATCAGTTTCTCCCTTGTCTACTTTAGTTCTTCTACTTCTTTTTGTGCTTTCTCCTCCTTCTGCTGCGACCACAAGTACTGACCATTGATGTCTTTATGTTTGTCTGCCAAATCCTAGTTGTAAACTGATTGCAAGTGTACCAATGTCTGTGTGGACAACACATTGATATCCAATGATATATCGTGCAACTGGTGTAGACAGGTATTCAAATCCTCTCATCCAGCATCAATCGCAGTCAGGGGGATTTTAACAATCCTGACCCGTGACCAGTGTTGATTGACGCTAGTTCTTGCACCGTCGCTCCTTCCTCTGGTGCTCTCTTCAAAACAACATTGTACAAAGAATCTAGTTTCATACTCACCTCGACAAATCCATCTTGTGCTGATTTTTTAATTTCCTTTGCAATCGCATCAGTTGCATTGTTAACGGACTTGATGTGCCGATTCAACTGCGCCTCCATTGTTGACACAGTGCTACTACTCACACCCTGCTCCATACGTCGCTTTGTTCTTAATTCATTAAACCTGTGCTCTGCTTCCGAGTCGGTGGGTGTCTCTATCGACGATTCCTCATCAGACTCTTGGTGACTTTTTTGGTCATATTTCCATATTGGGTCAATAGGTGCATCCACCGGGTGTCCCATTGAGATATCTTCCATACTGACTGGTTCACGCCATTCCACTGGACAATCATTGATCATGGATTCCAACTCTGCATCAGACACTTTGTACCGCATCGACAACCATTGTTTGTTTGGGCCACGTCGCGCTTGGATGTGAATGGCGTGTGGGCCAATGGAAAACCGTGCAATCCTTTCATATTTTTCTACGGCTTCCTCAGATAACCTTGGAACTTTGACTGTTTCCTCCTGCAGTGCTTCCCAATAGATCCAAAATTGGACTGAACAGTTTGTCAACCTCTCTACTTGTTTTACCCACTATAGATTCTGATATCTCGCACCCTTCCATACCTCTACTGCTTTGAATCCATACCCTGGTAGTCATTGGGATCCATCCAAGCCACTAGTGCGATCATGATAAGCAACTGTAGGTGAATGGTCTTTCACCTGCCTGTACCTCCATCGCATCCTCAGCCAATTGGTTGATAAGAAAGAGTGACTAGTTCATTTGTACGCCTTGCGCACACAACTCAACACATGCGACCACCCTCGAATTGCATTGGACGGGGCTATTCTTCCTTACCACTTTACTGGCCAAAAATCTTGTGCCAATGCGCACTGCATGGTCATTGATACTATCAATGTGATACTCCCTCCCGTCATGCTCTAAAGAATAACGCTTATTCAATGTCACCGCTAGTTTCTTATCATTGTCTTTTCCTTGGAAATAATGCGAGGGGTCTGGCTCATCCTTTGGAAACCCCATTATTTTTGAAATCAATCCCACCGTGACTACAACTGGTGTATCCAATAATAAAAACCCACCATGGAAGCATGCCAAAATCTGCTTCACATGTGCATTTCCTTCAGTTGGCCGCCCAAAGTGCGTCATGTTGATCAATCTGAGCAATCCAACTATGTCCAACCTACTAGCCCAGTCATGCGGAATGCGTTCAATCGGCCCACCTTTGACTGCTACCATTGGCATATATGGCTTGTTTGCAACATCCTCCAGTGTGAGTAGGTCGTGATCTTCGTATTTCATTTGCATCAGCGTAGGTACAATGTTAGATGTGCATACCATCCCTTGTGGTATCGCCGACATCCTTATCTAATACTTCTGATTCTTAGTGGGATTCTTGGCCTTCGCGCCAAGTCAACTAGGAGGTATATATACATGGATGTCCTTAACATAAACGCCTGCTCGAGTTGCGGACTTCACAACTCCCGAGCTCGATGGCCTCATCTGTGTGGTTCCCTCCGCTACTCTTGTAGACATCCGGGTCTACCTCTTCTGTGGCACTGGAGACCTAGGATTCTGACCCTTTCGCTTCTTCTTCGGCATCGAGGAGGAGCCATTCTGCATACTGGCGATCTCTTCAACAATGGTTACCAGTCTAATTGGTGAATCTCACTCACTCAAAATATCTACTATGTCTAGGTTACTCTACATGCCACACCAATTCCTGGCAAGACTTATCAATCAAACACCCTCGCTATAATCAACAACTTAATCAATCCCTTCGAACTCACTTGAAAACTTGCTCTACCACTCTGCAACTCTGCAACTCACATCAACTCTGCATGATGGTGTCTTCCGACCATGTCTAGCTCCCTCTTATAGTGCCAAATCAAATCATACTCATCATTACTAAATAAACTCAATCATCATGACCAAATCATGCATTAACTACCCAAATCCGTTGGCGTTCCTGTCAACCCAGTGGTTGTATCTACCATCATTACGCGTCACTTCCACAAGTGCCACCAGTTAACTGATTTTAACTGTCTTCATTTATTACTGATTTGACTTTGTGCACAACCCTATAGCTATCGCATCATGACCTCCTAACTGCATTATTGACTCCTAGTCTTGCGCATCGACCTCCTCTTGACGCGCCCTCCTTTCATCCATCATCCTACCTAGATTTCTTTGTTAGTTGCGCAGGGCCTCAAACATTGCGCGGTTCTATTCCCGTCTTATAGGGATTCAGTCTACTACCATTCGATGACTTCAGTAGGATTTCTCCATTTAATTGCTGTAGTTGAACTATGCCTCTTGAAGTAATTGAATTAACAATATATAAACCTAACTAGTGCATCTGTAACTTACCTAGATGCTTCAAGAACTTGCTGTTGTATAACAACACCAAATCTCCTTGCTGAAACTATTTATTATTTATGTGGTGATCGTGCCAAGCCTTCTGTCAGTCCTTCTCGATATGCTGGTGGAACCCTGCAATAAAGAGGTCCTCCTCGATCTCCACCAACTGCTTTGAGCACTGCTTCATTGTCCATTCCCGTCGTGGCTACAATGCTTAGACTCAGAACAATGTACTCCATAGGCATGACTGCTTCTTTCCCATACACCAACTCTTGAATGGTGTCTGTCCCGTCAATCTATTGCAAGTGGTGTGATATGCCCACAAGAATGCTGGAATATTTAAGTCCCAGTCATCGTGGTTTGCATTACATACCTTTGTAAGCGTATGTTCCAATATTTTGTTGAATTATTCTACTATCCTGTTCGCTTGAGGGTGATATGGGGTACTCTTCTTATGCTGCATGTGTAGCTCTTCCGTCAGCGCGCTTACCATGCGATTGATGAAGTGACTCCCTTGGTCGTTCATAAATATCCTCAAACATCCAAACTGCGTCACAATGTTGTCAAATAAGAACCTTGCTACTATTGTAGTGGTGCAATCCATGACTGGTGCAGCCTCCACCCATCTTGTTAAATAGTCTGTCAATGTAATGATGTACCGTGCACCAGTTCTCTTCCGAGGTGGGTTGATTGGTCCCACAAAATCCATGGCCCATTTATCAAACGGTTGCAATGTCACCTGAGGTACCAGCAGCATCTCATCTCTCCTTGATGGTTTTCCAGTTTGTTGATAGAAATCACAACTACTCGCATAGTTTGTCGCATAATTATTCAGAGTGGGCCACCAAAGCCCTGCACGAAGCACCTCTCTCGCAGTAGCTCATCTTCCGTAATGTCCACCAGTAAGTCACATATGGGCCTCTACCAAAATCTACCCTTTTTCATGCGTTAGGACACATCGCCGCAAAATCTCATATGGTCCTAGCTTATATAGCTGTTCAATGATCAACTGGAAATCCTAGGCCTTCACCACCAACTACTTCTTTTGACTTGTGGTGAAATTTTTTGGTGCCATTCATGTTGCCAGAAATTGAATTATTTGATCATATTAATCATCTTCCATGTCGATTCTGAACAACTGCACGTCTGGAAATCTATCTTCAATATTTGTTGGCTCTTCACCTGTCTCAATTCTGGATAAATGATCAGGGCCCACATTTAAGTGACCCGGCTTCACAATTCTCTCAAAAACAAATTCTTGAAAGAGAAGTAGCCAATGACATATCTTCCCCCCCCAACATAGGATTATTGACTAGGAACTTCAAAGAAGAATGGTCTGTAAACATCTTAAAATGGCCTCCCAATAGGTAATGCCTAAACTTTTGTAGCGCATATACCATCACCAGACCTTCTCTTTCCGTGGTTGTATAGTTCGTCTCTGTGGATGAAAACTTTCAACTAGCGAAAGCGATCGAGTGAACTAGATCTCCTTCGCCTGGTTGCGTGAGCACCACTCCCAGTGCAATAGATGATGCATCAACGTGAACATGGAACTCCTTATCCCAATCTAGAAAAACTAGTATCGACACATAAGCCATTTTGGATTTCAGTGTTTCGAAGCTCCCTTGACTCTCTTGATTCCATACAAATGCTGCATCTTTCTTCAACAACTTTTCCATTGGTGTTTTGATCGCAACGTATCCATGTCTGAACTTGCGATAATACCCTATGTGTCCCAACGTTGCTCGGAGCATCTTCACATTTGTAGGCGGTTGCAAACTCAAGATCAATGCAATCTTCGCAGGGTCAACCAACATTCCTTGTTTGAAAATGATATGACCCAACAACATCCTGAAAGGTGAAAAAAAAATACACTTCTTGGAATTTAGTGCGATCTGATGTTGTCGACATCTCTCTAGCATCAGCCGCAGGTTCGTCAGATGGTATTTGATAAATCCATAAAATGTCCAATCATCCATGTAGACTTGCATGAACTTCTGAATAAAATCTTTAAATGTAGCTACAACAACCCTGGAAAATATCCCAGGTGCATTCTTCAACCCAGAAGGCATCACAGTATACTAAAAACAACCCCATTCAGTAACAAACGTTGTCTTGTGGCGATGCTCTTTTGCAATCTTGATATGGTGATACCCATAAAATCCATCTATGAAAGAATACATCTCCTGACCACCTACTCCTTCTAGAACTTCGTAAGTAAAGGGTGTCGAAAATGGATCATGCATGCACACATCATTTAATTTCCTTAGATCGACAGATATCCAAACTTGACCTGTTTTCTTGTCTTGGACCACCATAGGACTGATCCATTCTGATTCTTCAATAGTTTCAATTATTCCAGCATCCAACATCCTATCAAGCTCGACTTTGACCCTCTCTTTTTATCATGGTTTCAGGCGATATGGCCTCTGCCTTACTGGTTTCATGTTTGGATTCAATGGAATTTTCATTTCCCCTAAATTGCCCAGTATCCCCTTCATCTCAGAAAACTTTGTAGGGAATAAATATTGAAATTCATGTAACTGATCTGTGATCTTTGCCATCATTTATTCATCCCAGTAGTCCCCAGCACTTGCAAACTTCGGGTTTTCTTCTATCCCGATGTTGACCTTCTTAATTCTCAACGGATTATTCATGGGGTTTGTCGGAACATCCGATGCTACAACATCTCGACTTCCTTCTATTTCTGGAATATTGATATCCCGTAGACCATCATCATCCTCAGGTCCTCTAGTCACATTATAGCATTCCATGATCAACTGCATGTGGATCCCTTGGATATGCAACCGACACTACCTTTAGAACAACATCGTGGATAAGTTGTAGTGCATTATGAACATCCAGATTGGCATCCACGAAACTGAAGGTGTGATTAAATAAAGCTGTCAGCTCCTCCCAAGTGGTGATCTCTCTGCGCAACTCAGATTATACATACCAAGATCGCGGCATTTCATCCAATGTGTGGAAAAAAGAATGGACCCACTCATCCTTTGGTCGCGATGCCCATGAGGTCTAGAACTCAATCAAATGATCACCAGATCTATTCCATCCATCGTACCTACCAGCCTGGTACACTTTTGTATCCCCAAAGAGAATTGTCATCAATGTGCGACACTGCAACCATCCAGTGATTGACTTCTTATGGGTCACCCACCATCGTGCCGGGGTAGCCTTCAGTGCTTTCTCGAATTCCAACAACCGATGTGGTTCTGAAACCCTATCTTCGAATTTGACAAGAAACTTGGATAACTCAGAATGTCCTTCATAAATTGGAAACTCAATAGTTTGAGTTGCAATGTGATGCAGTGACTGTGTAATTAAGCCGCATTTTCGTAGCAATACTTCATGCAAGCGATTCTTCCAGTTTTCTAGCGCATCATCAGAGTTAGAAGACACAGATCTAGTGCTGCACCACCCAAGTTCTCCATCAGCCGTCGGATGAATGTAATATTCTGAAATATTATATGCGTGATCGCATACTTTGACAACTTCATCCTTCACTGGATCAATATATCTTCTCCCTTCGTTTGGATCCATTGGAGCGATGACTCTGATGTCTTGATTCTCAAAGGTCATCATCCTCTTATTAAAATTAATTACTTCCATACTATCATTGGCCCATCCAATCCCCAACAATGCAGGATAGGATCCTCCACCATCAACAACTTCAATCACATCAAAGTTAGCATAGGTCTTCATGCCTTCAACATCCACTACCAGGTGCGACATGCGTCCAATTGGTTGTACCTTGGCTTGATTAGCCAATCGTAGTTGTACTGGAGACCAGCCTAGTGTTGGCCTCCCAATATTCTTCCATGTCCGTTTTGTTAGAATAATGACATCTGAGCCTAGATCCAAAATGAATGAATCTATCTCATAGTCCCCAATTTGAATATTCATACGCATCTCCTTCCCAATATTTTTCTTATGCAATGAATTCACCGCAGAGTCCTTTTGTCCCCTTGTCGGTCAATGCAATAGACTCTCGATCTCAGCAAAAGCATCAGAATCTCTTTCTAGCGACAAGTAACTCTCAAAAAATTGTTGCAAGGTACCATGCTGCCATGATGGTCCTTCCTCCAAAGTGAAATCAGAAGCAATAGGCATTTCATAAACAGGTAACTTACCAGGATTCCTTCTGATCACATCATGTGATTCAATGAACGTGTCCTTCTCAGTATCAATATCGAATTGTACCTTCTTTTTCCTAGCCAGACGAATCTGTGGGTGTGGGATATATTCTCCACTCATCGCACCTCCACGGGTGATGACAACGACATCAACATCCTTCATTTTGGGTTTCTCCAAGATCGTCGCAACCATCGACCCTTGATTCTAGTTCAGCGGTGGATTCATAGGTTTGTTCACATTTTGAGTTGCATTCTGGTTCTGATCTTGATTTTGCACCTGATTCTGGTTCTGTACTTGATTCTGCACTTGATTCTACAACTGATTCTGATTCAACTGATTCTGGTTCTGTAATGAATTTTGGTTCTTTAACTGTGGGACATTTTCATCCTGCCGTCTCGCGATCAGTTGTGTATAGTTCTCAACAGTGTGATCACTCGTGGTAAAATATGTACACGAACACTGTAACTGTGGGAAATCCCTCTGATAATGACCCAATACACCACAATTGTAACATTGGACATGTCCATGATCTCATCCTCCTCCTTGACGAAAACCTCCTCCTCGAACTCGAAATCCTCCGCGGAATCCTCCTTGTTGTTGGTACCGTGGTTGATTTAATTGCTACTGTATGGGATTCAGATGTTGTTGAACATAATGTGTTGACTAAACGTACTGTGGCTTCTATGGAGCCATCTACATCTGATTGTACTGCTACTGTGGCACAAACTTCTATTACGGTTGTTGCGGTATAAAATTCATTTGCGGTGGGGGTACATACTACTGTGGGTGTACCACCTGTGGCTACAGTTGTGGTTGTTGTACTTTCCCTTCAGATAGTATGAATCATACGTTCTCTCCTGAAGTAGGTCGTATGCACAACAGTCTTTATCTTCATGCCCAATAGATAGACAAAATGAGCAGTATAGGTTTGCCGGCTTCATCACCATCTTCTGCATGTACTCACATTCCTCATGTCGATGCCCATATACTTGAAAAATGCGGCACCATGGTACACTGCCACAACTCAATGGGTTCGGTGCTTCTGACAATAGGTAGTTTAAAAAATATGGACAAGTATCCTTAGTATGTCCATCTGCGCGACATCGAGTACACCCGAGATGTTTGCGTTGTTCTTTTCCCATCTTAATATCTTGCAACTTGAGTGTTAAGTTCTCCAACTATGTCTAAATTTGGCTCACGTCGACTGCATTTTCTCCAATGGGTGAAGCTCCCAACTTCATGGTGATCTCCAGAGCCTCGCTCTATGTCGTAATCTTCTGTTGCATCAGTGGTAGTCTGATGTGGGTCAACAACGCTGCAACAAACCATTCCTTATGCTGAATATCACTCATCTTAAATTTGACTCTTTCCATTAGTGTCTTGAACCATTGATCAAAATCCCAAATAGTATCATTGGGATACTGCTTAATATCCTTCAGTTCTGTAATATACTGCACTTCAAACTTCGGTTTTCTAAGTTATTCAATAATTCCTTTCTTGGCTTTTGCTAACATCTTCATCGGGGTCCCTGTAGGAACTTGTACAAATTTCATATACCAATCCAATGTGCGACCCCACAGGGTTCTTGCCAATTGGCCCTTCTTAACATCATCATCTACAGTTTTTCTGACAGTCCATACTGCCTCACACAAGAACCAATATTGTTCTAGATCCTCAGTCCCATTTCCATGGAACAAGGGTAACTTTGCTTCATCGCTTGCCATTATGGGTCTTCTTCCTACAGATGTTGATATACCACTAGAATTTTGTTGGCACGTCGGACAAGTCGACATGGAACTTGAGTTTGTTCTTGAATGCGGCGTAGTGCGTGGAGGTGTGGAAAAATTTGCTATCGGGGTTCGATCTTACCATTATCCTAGGCATAGTCTGGGTCTATTCATCCTATTCGTCGTTGTAGGGTCGCTTCGTCCTGTGTGGTCTTCCTTCGTGGTCTTGTGTTTTGATCGCAGCAGGACCTTTCCCTGTACTCTACCTCTTTTCTTGTCGAAACCTTGCTCCTCCCCTTGTAATACCACTTTCTTCCTCAGATTCCCTCACAGTCTCGTTGAAACTTGAACCTGTCTACCCCTTATCCTTCCTTTCATCCCCCTCCCCCTCTTTGCGGTATCCACAACCACCGCACACCAGAGTTCTACTACACGAGCTACATATTCAATATGCCTTTTTCACAGACAAGCATCTTAATTTACAGTTGCAAAGAAAATAGGAACCTACCTCTTGGTCCATTAAAGAACTCCCTTTCGGATTCACTGTAGGACTTAGTAGTATCGACCAAAAAATCAATGATATGTACCCCCAAGATATTGTCCAACCAGACTTCAACATTTTGCGATGCTCTATTGTCGGTTTCCTGCAACTCCTGGATCAACTCAAGAGTCCAAGATGTTGGTTCTCCTCCTTGGAAATTTTTTCTTGCGATAGGTAAATCACTCCAACCACTCGTACAATATGATGGGAAATTCAGAGAAAAAGTACTCGTGTGGATTGTCATGTATGTACCTTACCAACCACTTATCCATCATCAGTCCAGGATTATGATTTCTATCTTAGTGAATTCTGGTCGAACCAATCATGAATTTCCAGTCTTGTTGGATGCCACATATCCTCCTCTCAATCGCAACAAGGTCCCGACAACGGAACCATTTGTTGACACAAAACCAGCCAACAAAACCAGTCGACATGGGTTCCACTCTGTCGACACCCAAACCACCGTGATCTCCCTGATCACTGGCTAAGATAGGTTTTACCCTGTCCAACAACACCCGCAAAGAGGATGAGGTCTCACCCGAGGTGTTCAAGGGAGCACTAACATAACCAAGTTTCTGTTGAATATGAGAGGACTATTTGCATCGACCTAACTTATCACGACATTGACGGATCTGATTATTTACTTAAGCATTCGCAGAATCATTCATCATTAGTCTCTAACATATCTCATCATTCAATCAAAACAATAGTAAGTACATTGATGTGCAAATAGATCAAGTGTAACAACGTCATTAAAAATCAAGAAGCATCGCATCATAGATCCATGTCGCAGATTTACATAGAATTGATCACAGAAAATAGTAAAATAGTAAAAGAGAGAATAACACAGTGTTTAGATTACCTTCCATCTTGTCATATTACTTCCCCGCAAAAACACAGTCATAGATCAACAAATCTCAGTTCATATACTTAGCTTCCACCAAGTTCATCCAAAATTCACCTAAAAATGAGCTCCCCAAACAACCCTCGCACATTTGCAACTTTACTTCTACTTATAGGCTTGCGCCTTTACATTTGGGTTCCACTTGGACAACTTCCTAACTAACTCCTAACTGATTTTATAAATTGATGACCAATATCCACAAAATATGGTCCAAAACTACAAAAAGTGACACAAGATATAAAATATATTCTGATCTCTGCATTGTGCACTAATCTTCCACTTGTGCGATGTCTTTGAGCTTGCGCAACATTTGCGATGCTGCGCAACTAATGTATCCAAAACCCCTTGCCAACATTCCTCAATTTCAACAATAGGCTTCCATCATTGGCCTTTGATTGAAAGATTCCACTGATTTTTTGACTTCAACTCATTTATTCACATTTGGAGGAATGTAAAAGGTTACCTTGGGAATCATTGCATCAATGATGATTTATCTCACACTTGTTAAAAGTATACATCAACAACTGATAATAAAGTTGTTTCTACCATGTTTGACATCAAGAAATATGTTCACATGGATAGAATCGTACTATTTGAGATTGGGGTGAAGACCCTCGATGTTTAGGCATTCACTTGAATATTTGCCTCCCCCCATGTTGTGATGGAGTATTTTGTGATTGAGTCACTGTATAGATCCAAAATGTATGCCTGGTGGCTATGCTCAAATTTTAGTCATGATGACATAGATCTACAGTGTATGTCTAGTAGCTATGTCAAAGTTTGAGTTTTATTCATCATGGATCTACAATGTAAGTTGTTAGCCATGACCTAGTCATTGATGCATGTGTCTACAATGTATTGGTCGGAAGCCATGTTTTGAGTCAGTCAGAGCACATAGATCAGAGTATATGGTACTGTGAAAAGTATTCAATCAATAGTCTTCTTACTCATCTTCCAAACTATCTCCATCAAAGTATTTCACCTATCACATCCCTCTAGATTCATATTTTGGGGGGAAATATGTTACACCAAATATTGTCAATTTTCCTAAATCCCCATAGTACATATGCCAAAGTAAGTTTTGAAGGGTTTTTTTGTTGTTAGAAGCTCATTTCTAGTAGCACTGATGCACCCTCCTTCTTAATAGAAGGCGTTAGCCTAGGATGATGCTAGTTGCTAGTGGAAAAAAGGAGATGGTGACACTCCTTGCCCTTGTACAAGGAGCGTCGCATATTCCTAATGCCTCTTGCTAGTATGCAAAGAGTGTCAGCACTCAATAAAAGGGAAAAGGAGAATTTTTGAGAGATTTCCAAAAGAATTCCCTCATGGAGGCTTATCCCAACCAATTAGACTAGGTGACAGTTGAGCCCCTAAACCCTAGGGATGATCCCTCAACTTCCTCCAAGTAATCTGCAACCCATTTGATCCCCTTTTGTCCTATAGATGTAAGCTTACTTTCATGGTTTTGGGAGGACCAAGAAAGAACCTTTATGATGTTGAAATTCTTCTAGAAGTGAGAAGCAAAGAGATTGGGGTTTGAGGGTGAAATATTTTTGGAGAGAATCCCAACATCAAGGCAATTTGGTTGTAATTCTTTCCTCATTCACATTAATACAAATATGTTTTTCCTTTCTCATAAATAATGTGTAATGTTCTTTATTGGTTTTCTCCTTGATCATTATCATAGATATATAAAATTATCTTGTTTATTTTATTCTTGTTTCTTTTCCTTTGTCTCTTTTGTAGGTATCTCTTCTTCATAGTTGGATCACAAAAATATTCGAGAAGGCAAGGATAACTTTAAAAAAAAGGTATAAAATCTTTATATTCAAGTAGTTTGATGACCTATGGAAAGGTTGCATAGTTTTACTTGTTTTGTTCTAAATATTCAAACCATCTAGACTAGGGAAACAATTTTTGTCCGCACTAACAACATTTTTCCAATAATAGTGAATGTTATAGCTCAAAATGACACATCTCTACCTGTGACCACTTTCCCATGATTTCGTTGCATGTCGACACTTCCATGACGACACTTCATGAAAGTCACTAAAAAAACACCTATATTGGAGGACCCATATTTGGAGTTCTGTAACTCAGTTTGACCTCTTCTATACACCGTTGGAAAGGTATTTGAGTTGGATAAAAATTTCTAGAAGACACTAAAGTCTGAAAATTCTTAGAAGTACCGTAAAAATAATATTTTTTTTATGTACACACGAGTTGCCTTAAGGAAACCCACATGTTGCACACGACTTGCTATATATAATACTCGTGTGTGTCTTAAATACATGACTAATTACATTGCAACCTATATGTACCTCCTGCACACGCGACTGTTGTTTCTGCAACCCGCGTGTTCATCCTGTAGATGTCAAAAAACTAAGTTTCTCAAAATTTGGGTAGTTTGGGTGGTTATGTAACTGACTCCTTCAGTTGTAACTGTTCCTATCCTCGCCCCTAACTCTTCATAACACTATATAAGAGAGGGAGAAGGTCCATGAGAGGGGACTTGAATCTTTGCATTGTTATGCTAGAGGATTTGGGACTCTCTTTTCCCACACCTTTAACCTAGAAGATTTATCCTTGTGTTGCAGAGCTTGGAGGTTGAGTTCCTTGGAGAAGAGAAGCAACATAACCGGATCAAGGTTTCATGAAGTGCCCAACTTGAAGAGAAGGTATATTTGTACTTGTTTTCAAGATTAATAAAGATGAGATGTCTTTCTTTTTCCCAAATCATTGTTCAATGTGTGATTGAATCTATGTTTATGATCACATGATGATGTTAATCATATTATTATTTCATGTTTATTTGATTATCATTGCTTTATATGTGGTCATATTGGTTTGAGGAACGTATAATTCGTTTTGCAGGCTTCTTGGAGAAAGAAGAACAAGAGGATCAAGAAGAGGATTGAAGGGCTGCTTGGATAAACCTTTGTTTGTTAAGGTATGAACCATTCTAATCTTTGAATCTTGTTTATATTTACTTGCAGAACCATTTGCATCCACGTTTCAGCCCTAGTACGTTGATGGCCTCTTAAACCCTAGCCATAGGAAACTTTCCTTTACAATAGAACTGGCGAACATTCTAGGGACAACCTTGTATATTTTGGGTTTCTATGTCTTTCTTCTAGTCTCTTGCACTGGTTTCAAATCCTTCATGCCACTAAGGAACACCTTCTCAGTCTTATAGTACACTTCCCCTGCCTTCCTAAGGTAGTTTTTGACCTTTTTTGGGATTTTTTCCACCCATATGTGAGTTGCAGGAGGAATAGTAATGTGTCTATTTTGTACACATGAACTTCTATACTGTAAACCTTCATATGACACGTGACCTGCCAGTAGGGAAACTCGGGTGTGCCCCTAAAACAGTGTTTTTCCTCATTTTTGTGGTTTTTTCTGCTATTGTGGGCTGTTTGGTAGGTCTTTTGGGGTCCTCTGTAGGTGCATGACTCCAGGGAGTTAGTGTCATCCATTTTGGTTTTTCCTTATCTATGTGGTAAGTCTTTTTATAGCATTAGTGTTTTCTCTTTGCTCATCCCCCCCACCCCCTTTGCTTGGTATGATTTTTGGCTTATGTTTCTGGTCAGCCTTTGTTAGTGATCTTTGTCTAAACTTAGAAGCTTATTGGTATTTGTTTCCTTCTTCTTTTGTTGTTTCACTTCACCGTGCCAAAATAGTTGACTTGTATCTTATGCAAGCCTTCCTTCCAAGTATGGTTTATACTGACTTTAGGGCATTCTAGAGTCTGTTTGGTGGTTGTATAGCAGAGCTTCTTTTGCTTTGTTCTTGTCATCTGCATACTTTTGTTTGTAGGAAGTTTTTATTTTGCATTTATAAAAGAAAAATAACATATAGTTGTTTAGTATGCGTGTAGATTAGGGTTTTGTCTTTAATGCACTGCATATCATTATTTTTGAAAAAATAAAAAAAATGTTCTTTTGTGGCTTTCAAGTTTTCTATTTGAAAAAGAAAAAGAGAATAGTTTTTTCTTATTGCATTTCATTTCTATTTGCTTAGTCATTTTGTTTCAACTTTGAGTCAAAACACCACATAAGTTTCATGCCATTTTCCTCTGACTAAAAACAACCTATTAAAAAGAACGATATAATTTAAAAATTATTAGTAAGTTTTATTTCATAGGTTCCTACACCAACTAACTTAGGCTAGACTTGTGGATTAGGGAGTTTTCAACTCTCCACAAGTGTTTAATTTAAGATGTAGTTGGCCAATCAATAGGTAAATCCTCTTCTATTTTGATTGTATCTGGGAAGCTCCTCTCAAATTGGAGTTAAGCATGAGGCCGCGTGGAGGATTGGACTAAGGAGATAACCCTTTGATTCCTTGCCAAAGCATATACCAAGGTTTTTGCACATCTAGGGAATTCTGTCAATACCACCCTTTAGGCCCCGTGCGGTGCCGATGTTAAGAGGGTTTTGGGCTTTGCTACCCTGCCCATGTGTACAAACTAGGATTGTGACTGTCCCCCTAGATCGTCAATATAGTTGCGGTAGCATTTAGTCTCTTTGACATCTAGGGTTCATACACAGGTACAATGGAAAGCTATTTCTGGTTGACCTTGGACGGGCTTGGAAGGTAACCACGGTAGAAGGTGTGGGAGGGCGGTGGGTGATTCCTCTGCTTGTGCCTAATAACATCTATAGCGATGCCAAGTAACTATCTCTTAGCTTTCTTTTGGAAAGCATATCTCATACCTGTTTGTCTGTTTGGCTTTAGGATTTTTTTTAGTGAGTGTTGTGTGCTCTGTCTGTACTTAGTTTGTCTTCAGGTGTGTGCTTTGTACTTTTAGTTTCCTATTGACCTCAGACTTTGTCTTATTGTTTGAAACTATGGCTAACACCCCTTTAAACACCAACCAAGAGATCCCCATGCTAGAAAATCCTTATACTATTCCTCTCATAGGGAATGTTGGTGTTCCTTTGATGGCCACCCTGAATCTTCCTAGATTCACCCTAGGGCTACCGGTGTGGTTGCTTTCCACTCTAACTGTACTTAATGCTCATGATGCTTCTCAAGTAAGATCCTTATATCAAGGGCATCAAAACACTACTTCCCCTTCACCTGTAGTTGATTCTCCTCCTCCTTCTACCTCATGTGGTTAAAGTACTGATATTAGTAACCAACAGTCCAAAAGGAGTAAAAGAAGTAGGAATAGGAAGAAGGCACATAAGAAAGGGGGAACCTGTTCAACTCCTGCAAGTCAAGTTGAACCTCACCTCCTAGCCTTTGCAATTCATGCTGGGGACACCTATCCAACCTCTGCAGGTCATGTTGTATCTAAGAACTCAACCTCTGCAAGTCAAGTTGATCTTCACCATCCAACCTCTGGTGATCATGCTGGTGGGATCCTTCCAACCTTTCCAGGGAATGTTGGATCCAGCCACTCAGCCTTTGCAGTTCATGCTGAGGGCACCTGTTCAACCTCTGATGTTCAAGTTGAACCTCCCCATCCAACCTCTGCAAGTCATGTTGGATCCATCCACCCAGCCTCTGAAGGTCATGCTGGGGGCACACACTCAACTGCTGCAAAGCATGTTGATTCTAACCATTCAACCTTTGTAGGTCATGCTATTGGTTCTCTTCCAACCTATACAAGTCATGCTGGACCCAGTCTCTCAGCCCCTGCAGGTCATGTTGGGGGAAGTCTCTTAGCCTCTGTGGTTCATGCTGAAGACAATTGGTCAGCCACTATGAGTCATGTTGAAACTGTTGAAAAGAATACCTGTTCAAAACACAATCCCAAGTTTCCTTGTAATATTTGTGAGGGAGACCACCTTACTTATAAATGCCCTTCTATCGCGGAGGTGCAAAGAGTTTGGTTTCATGGTCATCCCATTTTTGAACATTCTGAAGTCTCTCAACAACCAGCCTCTCTTAGTCAAGTTGGATCCAATCACCCAGCCTCTAGTGGTTATGCTAGGGAAAAAATCTCAACCTCTGTTGATCATGTTGAGAGAAAACTGTCAACCAATTCTAGTCATGTTGACACCGTTGAGAAAACTGGTCTTTTGAAGAGTAAACTTAAGTTCCCTTGCAAGCTATGCGAGGTAGATCATCTTACTCACTAGTGCCCTGCTATCGCAGAGGTGCGAAGAGTGTTTTCCGAGACTCAATAATTTCCTTCTCCTGAACAACTTATAGTTTCTCGACAACCTAATCAACCTTTGGTTGATCAAGTGGTCGAACCAATATCAGCTTTGGTCGATCCCACTCTTCTTTCGGAGAGTGATCCTGATGTGATTGAACCAATGTCACCTTTGGTCAATCCCACTCTCCCTTCGAAGAGCAACTTTCATGAAGCGATTGAATTGATTCCATTATCGGTCAATCCCGCTCTTCTTTTGGACAATGATGTGTATGATAGTCACATTTTATTCACTACCAATTCTAAACTTACTGAACAAGGGGGCACTAAAATCGCTTCAAATCAACCCCCACCAAGCTCTCAGATTGCTTCCTTTGATTGTGATAGCCTAGATGAGCCGCACATTCCTTCTAATGCACCTTTCCAGATAAAGGTCAAAGTTGAACCATACACGATTGCTCATTGTATTGTTGATGAAGGAGCCTCAGTTAGTATCTTGTATGCTGGTGCTTGGCGAGGCTTGGGATCTCCCAGCATTGTGTTGACAACTAGTCAGTTACTGGCATTTTATAGAAGAACTAGTATAGCCTTGGGAATTATTTCTCAAACACCTGTTACTTTGGGTGGGAAGATCGTCTTAGTTGAATTCATGGTGATAGAAGACCCCTTGGACTTCAATATGCTCCTCGGATGTGATTATGTCTATGCCATGCAAGCTCTGGTGTTAACATTCTTTCATGTGATGTATTTTAATCATAGTGAAGAAATTGTCACTATCGATCAGTTGGATTTTCTTGATCCGGCTCCTGACCCAACTGGAGACTAGAATTTTCCTTTATTGATTCCTAGTGTTTCTATAGACACTACCCCGCCACAGGTGAGCTATGTGGTCTCATGTCCTTTGCATTAAATTGCTACTGAGAAGCAAGCTCTATTTTCATGCTTACCTTCTTGGGACTTGGTCCCAGCAGTTGACCAGGTGAGTGATCCTATACAGACTATGGAGCATACTCTCCACTCTGTCAATCCATTTGAAAGTTTAAACATGTGTCCTATCTCAGATGATCTCCATCCTTCGGATGAAGTCTTATTAGAGTCTTTGATACTGTCTGACCTTCTTTTGGATGTTGGTTCAGTTGTGACTAATTCTAACCTTGATTTTCTTAGTAAGCCCGATATTCCCATGGATTGTTCTTCTTATGTTGGTCTTTTTGAGTTTTTGGACTGTCCCTTTGAACAACAAGTCAACGATCCTCATGAGTTTGATTTTTCTTATGAATTTTTCAAATCCTGTGATACTGAGTTTGTTCCTGCAGACTATAGATCCTTTTTTTGTTTTTTCTTTTCTTCAGAGGTTGATCTTATTGATTATAAACCATCGAGCCTTGGTGATATAGAATCTTCTTCAAATGATTTTGCCTTTACTTTCCCTTTTGTAGAAGATAACAAAGTGGCATGTGTTTCTGCCAAAGTGACCTGCATTAGATCTTTTCTTCTGAATGCGATTATGATGTTGTTGTTTCTTGGAGACATGATTTTTAGTTGGATTCACAATTGTTTACGGACCTCATCTTGTTGTTCAAGCCGTAACTGCATTTGCATGTATCCTTCGCGTGCTTTTGAGCCTGATGCTGGCTTCCATGCTTTTAAATTGTTGTATAAGCCCTCATCTTTGTTCTCATCATTGCTCAACATTGTATCATTTTTCCTTTGCAAATTGACACCTTTTTCCTTGAGGAGACGTTCCCTGAGTGTCCTTATCTTTCTCACTTTCCTTGCATTATGCATAGGTTTGTTCCTTGCGCTTGGAACTAGTTTTTCCTGTCTATGACACTCATCTCCTCACATTTAGAGCATGCTTTTTGATCTCCTTTGAGCTCGTTAAAAATAGTAAGGAGGCCACGAGTTGACTTTTTTGGACTCGTTAAAACTTCATAGGAAAGATATGGAGTTTCTTTAGGCCCAGGTTTGACTCCTCAAAATAGAATTGACTGCTGAGTAAACTTGTCTGTTCAGGCTCGTTAAGAATATGTGAACGGGCATCCACATTGGTGGAGCTTATCACTTTTTTTGGACCATGGGGAATAATATGAAAAAGGAAAAATCTCTTTTCTTCAGAATTGAGAAGAGTATTCTTAGGCATAGGTTTATCGCTTTTTCAGACCTGAGGGACTAAACTTATGGAAAAGGAGCGCCCGGTATGAGCTTAGTTTTCTCTTTTTCGAGCTTTGGACCTAAACATGAAAAATATTTCGAGTGTACTTTATGTCTTTGTCATGCACGTTAAACCCTAAAGAACAAAGCATCGAGTTTACTATTGTAAACCTCATTTCTCGTAATCAAATGGATCTTTCCGAGTGATATTTCCTTCCTTCACACTCGTTAAACTCAGGCTATATGCTGATTTTCAAGGAGCATTGGGTAGGTGGTAATTTAACCTTTTTTGGACCTCCCCGACTAAGTACGAAAAAGGTGCGCCTTACTTCTTCAGAAGCTAAGAGAGTTATTCTATGGTTTGTTTTATACTTTTTTGGCCTTAGGAGACTAAATTGGATGAAAATGTCCCCCCTGGAGTCTTCTTTGGAGTTTTCAGACTCTCTAAAATATGAAAACACAGTCAAGCATTCACTAATTCAGGCTCGTAAGATCCACGAATCAGTGCTTTATCAAGCATTATTCTATCTCTTCTTCGAGCTTTCCAAAAATAAAGGAGGTCCCAAGTTTGCTTTCTTGGACTCGTTAAACCTTTACAAGAAAGAGGGGAAGGGAAGTTCATTCACATGTATTTTACATCATGGAAGCACATCTTGTTTCCTTGAACAAAGCACCAGTTTTGAGTCTATCAACAGTTGGGTCCTAGTATTTTGACCTTATCCTGCTTTAGAGTTTCTTACTCCTCTGGTTGGTTTCTTTTCCAATTATATGGGGAATCTGTGAATGTCTCCTACATTACAGATTTGTCTCGTTGGTCCTTTTGTGTCAAAAGCTGCCTAAGTCACTTTTGTGTCATGCTCACTGTTCAAGGATTAAACCTTTGTTGGCCATTATGTAGTTTCCTTGACCTTTTGTGTCAGCCATTCCCTGGTTTTAGTTCATTACATCATGTCTTCGACGGTCCTTGTCATGAAATTCAATACCATTTCCAGATCCAATTAGTCTTTGACTTAACTCATGTTGGATGATGAAGGATGCCTTTATTCCTTCCTTCCAATGGATCTCTTCCTATCGACTGCAACACATCTTTCTCTGGGAATGAGATTTATAGTTTTATGAAAGTACCTTGGGGATTGCAGTCATCAGTGGCAATTTCCCTCGCTATTGGGTAGTGGGGATACCTTAATGTCTCCTACTCGATGGATTCTTCAAGAGTTCGAATTCAAGTCCTTGTATTCACACTTGTTACAATGTAATAGGTACCTTGGGGAACATTTTCATTAATGGTGGTTTCCCTCGCGTTTGTTAACAATTCTCATCATTGACTGGTAATCGAACGATTTCCTCCATGTTTGACTTCAACTCCTTTATTCGCATGGTTAGGATTCTTCCCTTTTGGGAGGTTTGGATTGAAGACCTTGGGCCGATAGTAGCATCGTCATTTTTCTATTTCCCAATCTGCGCAAGAACTTGTTACATTTCATATGACATTTTGTTGAGACATAGATCCACCTTGTATTCTTGTGGCTATGATCGATTGTTGAGCATGGATCCACCTTGTTCATTTGTGGCCATGACTCCTTTAGATTTGATATGGCGCCTTTTTGCATATTGAGAGACCATGATCGTTTCATCAATTATACATATGTTGGATCCACCTATATCTTTATGGTGATGATTTGTATATGGACTTGTATTTTCTAGAGATCAGTTTTTGTATGACATTTATCTCTCTTTTAGGTACCTTTGTTCGAGCCATTTGATCTTGGATTCTCTTCTCTCTCCATACTTAGCTGTTTCCTTTATAATGTATTCTAACCATCGTCTTATCCTCTAACCTCATACATTAGGGGGAATCTATTATAGCTCAAAATGACACATCTCTTCCTGTGACCACTTTCCAATGATTTCGTCGCATGTCGACACTTCCATGATGACACTTCATGAAATTCACTGAAAAAACACTTATATTGGAGGACCCATATCTGGAGTTTTGTAACTCATTTTGATCTCTTCTCTACACCGTTGGAAATGTATTTGAGTTATCCAAAATTTTCTAGAAGACACCAAAGTCTAAAAATTCCCAGAAGTACCATAAAAATGATATTTTTGATGTACACGTGAGTTGCCTTAAGGAAACCCACGTGTTGCATGCGACTTGCTATATATAATACTCACGTGTGTCTTAAATACATGACTATTTACATTGCAGCCCGTGTGTACCTCCTACACACGTGACTGTTGTTTCTACAACCTGCATTTTCATCCTGTAGATGTCAAAAAAATAAGTTTCTCGAAATTTGGGTAGTTTGGGTGGTTATGTAAATGAATCCTTCAGTTGTAACTAATCCTATCCTCACCCCTAACTCTTCATAACACTATATAAGAGAGGGAGAAGGTCCATGAAAGGGTATTTGAATCTTTGCATTGTTATGCTGGAGGAATAGGGACTCTCTTTTCCCACACCTCTGCCTTAGAAGATTTCTCCTTGTGTTGTAGAGCTTGGAGGCTGAGTTCCTTGGAGAAGAGAAGCAACATAACCGTATCAAGGTTTTGTGAAGTGCCCAACTTGAAGAGAAGGTATATTTGTACTTGTTTTCAAGATTAATAAAGATGCGATGTCTTTATTTTTCCCAAATAATTGTTCAATGTGTGATGGAATCTCTGTTTATGATCACATGATGATGTTAATCAGATTATTATTTCATGTTTATTTGATTATCATTGCTTTATATGTGGTCATATTGGTTTGAGGAAGGTATAATTTGTTTTGCAGGTCTCTTGGAGAAAGAGGAGCAAGAAGAGGATTGAAGGGCTTCTTGGATCAACCTTCATTTTTTAAGGTATGAACCATTCTAATCTTTGAATCTTGTTTATATTTACTTGCAGAACCATTTGCATCCACCTTTCAACCCCAGTACATTGATGGCCTATTAAACCCTGGCCATAGGAAAATTTCCTTTACAACAGTGACCCCAACCCCAGTTATAGGATATTTTTCCTCACAACAACATGATAATTAAATTTCAAAATCCGAGTTATGATAATTTCATGTATGGCAACGACAACTTGGAGGAAGTGACTTCATACAAATATCTTGAAATCAATCTTCACTAAAAAATTAAATATCCCTAGTTTTTACCCTTGGAATAATATTAAATTAGATTATGTAAATATTCTAGTATGGATTCACCTCAGGGCCAAGTCCCAACTAGTGAAATGTTAGGCATGTATAATGTAAATAATTATATATGAGCCATGTGGTTGGCTTGTCATGACGACTCAAAAGCTATGTAAATATTATATTGGAAATAATAAAATTGTTCAAGATATATTTGTCAAGAGTAATAGAGGGGTTGTGATTCCACTAGAGGGGAAGAGGAAAGGGAGCATATGGGATATTAAATCCTTTTTTTCCAAGTTTCATCCTTAGAAATCATCCATTTGCTGCCATGTTCTTGAAATTCTCCAATTAATTTCTTTTGACTTATTAAATCCAATCATTATGCATAAGTGAGGTTGGTGAGAAAAAGTCTTATCGCATAGTTATGGAAGGATGGGATGAATAAAGTTCTATCACAACTGTAAGGGTCCCTTGTTATATAGTCAAAAGTATCATAGATCATATTTTCACCAATTATGTCATCTCCTTTGGAATCTATCACTCATTTTTCATGTATAATTTGTACACTATGTAGAGCCCTCATGCTACTCTCTCCATAGTGAACTATCGATTTGTGAACAAAAATTAACAGTGTGAAGGGGGAATTATAGAAATTAGGGTGAAGAGGATTGTTGTATGTGAGCATAGAGGCTAGGAAAGATGAGAACATTTACCCACTATTTATTCCCCACTCTTAGCTGCTCGAGAAGCCATGAATTGATGATTAAAGGATTTTCTCTAAGAGCATACATCAAGTTGAACTTTCTCTGCACATATTGAAGAATATTATAAGGGTTGGGTGCTCTGAGGGAATATTGAGAATATAAAGAGTAGGCCTTTCCTATGTCATATGTAGAAGTGGAAGAGAGTTCCATGGATGGGATGATTGAATGAGATGCTTGTGCTTAGTGGTGAGAAGATTGGATAAACGTGGGATCAAATGAGTTTTGGGATAAAAGAGAGAATCTTGTAGGTGTTTAATTCACCTTGGTAGCTTCATGGCCTGACTTGGGGGTGGTATTTGTAGCTGATACCTACGATTGGGTGGAAAATTGCTCTTACACAACTAGTTTCTTGGAACTTCTTCTATTAAAATACAATTATTATTTGTTGTCTATGAATGTGCAATGATTTTATTTACTTCCTAATAATAATGTGTTTATTTATGAATGATATGGGTGTGGATATAGTTTCAATTATATTGTTCTTTTTATTCGTCCGCCTACACATGCATTTCTTAGCTTATGTTTCCCATGATGGCTTAAATTAGTGACAAAATTCGTATCTAACCCTTCCTATATTTAGAATAATATACAGGGCCATGAAAAAGTGGTATTAGGGCTCTTGGTTGCAACACCATGATTGTATGGGTTGGAATCAGTTCCCAAAGGTTGAAATTTGAGTTTGTAATGGAAATGTATGATGAAATGCCTCTAACAAAAATATGTGTTTTTAGTTGTAAAATCATATTCTAATGGAGCCATGAGTTAGATATTGTGGCCACAAGCAAGAAGGATAAATTAATCTAAGAAAAATTGGGAAAATTTGCTCATTGATTGAGCTATTGCTAAAAAACTTCATAATGTTAAGTGGCAAAGAAATGCCTAGTTGTAGAAGGGCCAGTGTAGATTCTTTAATTGCCACATGTAGTGAAAATGTAATTAACATATTTTATCAAATTCAAAATTTTAGTGAAATTTTGATGTGGGCCCTATAAATCTTATGTGGACAGTAGGTACGAAATGGAGAATCCATGTAGATTGGGCATACATATGGTAGTGCTAGGTGAGGTTCATATTTGTGGGTGGCATCCATATAGGAAGGGAAATCAATAATCAATGTAAGCACATGATGGATAGAAGTTTAAATGGTAAGTTGCATAATCCTAGATCTTATGGTTGAGATTGTGCTAAATTTATAGCCCAGATTCATTGCGGGTCACTCGTATTCTCAACCTTTAAAAAATTTCACTAACCTACAATGCCAAACCAATTTTTCATATGGTTAGACCACTTTGTGATTGACTTGATACTACTAAGGTACAACAAGTGGTAAGTTCAAACATGGTATAAAATGACATGGAGGATTGCATGGTCGCACTAGGGGATGACCCACAGGACACCACTGGAACATTGACAAACATGTGTCATGCCACACAAACATCTTTCCAAGTCATCAATACAGAAAGGTACCAAAAAAACGTTTGGATCCATTTACTTATTTTGGGCATAACAGGAGCAATTATTATCCATTTTTTATGAAAATTTAGAGGTTTAATCTGTGGTACCAAGGGCTAGAAAATGTTAATGAGGGTGGATTAACTCAAAATTTTCAAAAATTAAGGATTAGTGATTTATAAAGAACTTGATCATAGACCCAAATAGGATCCTTATTCATTATGAAAATTGGACTGTACAATCCTTGACTAGGCATGCAGAAACTCTCTCGATTCTTTTACAAAATTCTCAAGCATTTGAAAAAGGGATTCAAAACATGCCAAAATCCACTATTCTGAGACACTTTTTAAAGATTTTGAAATTCTTGCAGGAGGGAAAATTGACCTAATAGCTCGAGACTATTTTTTTTTATGATTTCAACATTTTACCTACTCATGAATTTGAGCAACTTTTCTTACAATGATTTTTCCCAAAAATAATTAGTTTTAGACATGGTAATTTTGGAAAACAATCTGAGTCTCGAAGAAATTCTAAAAAATTATAGAAATTGATGTTAAAATTCCATATGCTAAGCTAAATCATCAGTATTTCATTTCAATTTCATAACAAAAGCATATAAACAGGATCACTGAAAGAAATAGTATCACAAGAACAACACAGATTTATCCTGGGAAAACCCTAAAAGGAAAAACCCAACAAAAGCTTCCTCAATATAGATTCCCCAAAATATAAAAGGTAAAACCAAAAGACTTATCCTTCTCCTTTTCCAGCTACTTCTCTCTCCTTCACTAATGCGCTACACAAGTGAGTGTGTGTGTTCCAAATGAGGAGTGCCACACCTCTATTTATATTCGTCCGTTCACTTTAATAATTAATTTAGACATATAGGCTTGATTTAATCGTGTAGGCTCGAGTAACCACAACTGGGGTGCTAATGACCCACCTTTACAATTTGAGGGGACTATCTCATGAATCTTATTAGTTCTTCCGATTAGAAGCATCGGAGTATAAATAAATATAATTGGTTCTTCCAGTAGGACCATCGGGGACCACAAAATATACATATAGAATATTCTTCAAAGTTACAATATTTCAACACTCCCCCTTAACGAGAAGGGTATTCTACAACAACANGGAAATCATCAACATCATCAGGGTAACACATCTATAAATCATTGGAAGCTTTTCAACATCATATAGTCTTCATCTTTAGTCTTCAACAACAACAACACTTTGACCGACAACATCATCATCAGTACTTTAGTCTTCATATTCAATATTCAGTAGTAACAACACTTTGATTGCTCTATTGATATCATCTTCAGCACTTCGACCTTTCGATCAGCAACATCATCATCAACACTTTGACCTTTCGATCAGCAACATTAACATCCAAACTTTGACCTTTTGATTAGCAACATCAACATCAACACTTTGACCTTTCGATCAGCAACATCAACATCAGCACTTTGACCTTTCGATCAACAACATCAACATCATCACTTTGACCTTTTGATCAGCAACATCAACATCATCACACTATGATCTTTCAATCAGGAACATTATCATCATCACACTCTGATCTTTCGATCAGAAACATCATCATCATCACACTCTGATCTTTCGATCAGGAACATCATCATCATCATATTCTGATATTTCGATCAAAAACATCATCATCATCAGCAACAACCTGCAATCCACAGTACAAAGACAAAGAAGTATTTGGATCACTTTTGGACTTAAAGTCCAGGGATGATGCAATCCCACCACATTCTCGACAACTGAAGTCATCGTATTTATTATGGGATAATTAGTCCCTATCACTTTAGGACTAAGTCCAAGGATGATGCAATCCTACCACATTCTCGAGTACCAAATTCACCGGATCCGTTCTAAACTGAAGTTCAAGGATGATACAATCCTACCACATTCTCGAGTACCGAAGTCACCGGATCCGTTCTGAACCAAAGTTCAAGGATGATACAATCCTACCACATTCTCGAGGACCAAAGTCACCAGATCCATTCTAAACCGAAGTTCAAGGATGATACAATCCTAACACATTCTAGAGGACTGAAGTCACTAGATCCGTTCTGAACTGAAGTTCAAGGATGATACAATGCTGCCACATTCTCAAGGACCGAAGTCATCGGATCCATTATGGACATATGTCCCAGGATGATACAATCCCTCTTCATTCTCGAGGACCAAGGTCACCGGATCACTTTAGGGCAAGTGCCTAGGGATGATACAATCCCACTGCAACACCACTACTCCCCCTTTCGAGGAAGGTATTTTCGAACAACACCAAGCTTGTCTCGAAAGTGTTCGAACTTAACTGGAGACATAGGCTTCATCAACACATCAGCAACTTGTTCATCAATACTCACATACTGGAGCTTTATGGCTCCCTTTTGCATCATATCTCGAATGTAGAAATACCTGATTTCTATGTGCTTCAATCTGTTGTGGAACACTGGGTTCTTTGTCATCTTTATACAACTTTGGTTGTCACATAGAATCACGGTAGTGTCCAACTCTAGGTTGAATAACCCTAACATCAGCTTTCGAAGCCATATGGATTCACAAATAGCAGAGCAAGCTTCTATATATTATGCTTCGGCTGTGCTTAGAGCAACACTAGATTGTTTTCTGCTAAACCATGAAATCATAGCAGATCCTAGACTATAACATCCACCTGATGTGCTTTTCCTATCTGAGATACTTTCGGCCCAATCTGCATCTGTATAGCCATACAATCTATACTCATGGCTACCATCATAGTATAGACCAAAGTCTACAGTTCCTTTCAGATATCTCATCACATGTTTTGCAGCTATCAGGTGAACCCATCTAGGTTGAACTAGATATTGACTCAGAGTGTTCACATCAAAACAAATGTTAGGTCTGGTGTTTGTTAAGTACATCAATGACCCAATGATCTATCTGTATTGAGTCACATCCACTAACTCTGATGAGTCATCAGATAACAACTTCAGGTTGGAATCCATGGGTGTGGCCATGGCTTTACATTCCAACATATTAAATCTTTTTAATATCTCTACTGCATAGTTTCCCTGGTTGAGAAAGATTCCTTTTGAACTTTGCCATACTTCTAGACCTATGAAATAATGCATTAAGCCAAGGTCTTTCATCTCAAATTCTTCTGCAAGTTTCTTCTTTCTTTCCATAATCTATTTCTCATTCCCTATCAAGAATAAGTCATCCACATATAGTAGAAGGATGACAGGTTCATCTTCTACAACCTTGAGGTAAAGGTTAGGATTAGCTTTAATCTTGGTAAAGCCCATGCTCGTCAGGAAACTATCTATCCTTTCATACCAAGCTCAAGGAGCTTGTTTTAGGCCATACATGGCCTTCTTCAACTTGCATACGTGAGTATGTCACTATCTTCAACTTCAAATCCTTATGGATGTTCTATGTACACTTATTCTTCAATCACACCATTCAGAAAGGCTGTTTTCACATCCATCTGGTGTAAGTCCCACTTCATCATGGATGCAAGTGCCATGATATCTCTAATAAAAGTATACTGTGCTACTGGGGCAAATGTCTCTTCACAATCAATTTCCTCTTTCTGAGAGAAACCTCTAGCCACAATTCTTGCTTTATGCTTCTCGATACTTCCGTTAGCTGCATGCTTTATCTTGTAGATCCATTTGGAGGATACTATACTCTTTCCTTTTGGTTTGGAAACTATATCCCATACATCATTCTTCATTATTGATTGGTATTCTTTAGTCATTGCTTCTACCTATTCTTTCTTCTGTATCGCTTCTTCGTATTTTGTAGGTTCTTGATCTACAAGATCACACATCAAGGCTACATAGTTGGAAAAAGTCTTAGGTTTCTTTCTTTCCCTTGTGGAGCCTTCAAGAGCTCCATATATTTCTGCCTCTTGTATAATCTCTCTTATCCAAGTAGGCTTTCTCTTTCGTGACATATCCATTGTAGGAGGTTCTTGTGGTTTTGCCATGTCATGTTCTTTAGGGAGACATGTAGTTTCTTTATTTCTGGGAGGTGTCTCTTCTTCATACACTTCTTCATGTTGGCATTTCCTGGATCTCTTGAGGGCTGCCTCTTCATCGAATGTCACATCTTGATTGATTTCCATGTGATGGAATCCATGAATGTAAATTCTGAATGCCTTGGATACTTCACAGTATCCAACAAATATCTCCTTCTTTCTGGAAGGGTCCAGCTTGGTTCTTTTCTCTTTTGGTATATGAATATATACTGGACGACCAAATATTTTGAGGTGACTTACCTCAGGCTTCTTTCCCGTGAACATCTCTTCTGGAGTCTTGAATCCAAGAGCACTGTGAGATATTCTATTCTGTACATACACAATAGTTCTTGCTGCTTCTGCCCATAGATGTATTGGAATATCTTGATCATATATCATTGTCTTCACTGCCTCCATGATGGTTCTGTTCTTTCTTTTCACAACCCCATTTTGGTGAGGATTGTAGGGAGTAGTTAGTTCCCTCTTGATTTCGGCATCTTTGCAAAAGGATTCAAACTATTTTGAGGTATACTCACTGCCATTTTCTGATCGGAGTGTCTTTATTTTCTTGTCTGAAAGATTCTCTATCAAGGCTTTGAACTCCTTGAATTTCTCAAACACTTCACTCTTTGCTTTCAAGAAGTATATCCAAGTCTTTCCTGAAAAGTCATCAATAAATGTGATATAATATTCAAATCCACTTAAGGATGTAGAAGACATTGGACCACATACATCTGAATGAATCAATTCCAACGTACCTTTTGTTTTTGTTTCACTCTTTGGAAATGGATTCTTGATGTTCTTTCCCTTCGCACATCCTTTGCAAATGCCTTCATGCTTGATCTTCATGTCTGGTAATCCCGTCACTACTTTATTCACATGAGGTAGAGCCTTGTAATTAATGTGGGAAATCCTTCTATGCCATAGTTCACTAGGGTCAGTGGAATCATGAACAAAGGCTGTTTCTGAGTGCCCGTTGAGTTTATACAAGCCTCCTTCTGCTTCACCAATGATGATTGCATATTCAATATGCTTTATTTTGGGCCACATGAGTACTTTACCATCTATGAAAGCAACTATGAATCCTTTCTTATATAAAGCTGAGATAGAACTTAAGTTCTTCTTTAGACCAGGTACATATAATACATCTTTCATCTTTAGGGGATTACCTGAATCAAGTTTGTAGCTTGATTCACCTACTCCTTTGATCGGATATTGATAGTCATCTCCTAGGGATACTTTCTAAGGATAGCTCTTCTCTTCAAGTTTGGATAGAGTTTTCTTTTGTCCCATCATGTGCTTTGAAGCACCACTATCAATAAGCCAATTGTCTTCTCCAGGTGTTACAGACCCAGAGAGTGTAGAGAATAGTACATACTCTTCCACATCTTCTTCACTTGGTTGTTTTCTTGGAGGTCCTTCTTCTTCTTCTTCTTCATATTCATCTTCCGCTAGATGAGAATGATATATTTTGTTGTTGTTGATCCTCTTCTTTTATTCTTGCCTCTTCATAGGACAATTTCGGGCAATGTGTCCTATCTTATCACAATGAAAACATTGAAAACCAGAGTAGTCTCTACTCAGAGGATTTTGGATTCTTTTGGGAGGTTGAGACTCCTTGAAATTTATTTTCTTGAAATTAGATTGACCTCTTCTTCTCTTGGTGTGAGTGGATAGGGCTTGACCATCTTCCTTTAGTAAGGCTTCTCTATTTGCCACTCTAGTCTCCTCTTGGATGCAGTCTTCCCATACCATATCAAACCTCATGCTTTCTTTTCTGGGACACATCATCTGGATGAAGGATTCCCAGGGTCTAGTGAGACCATTGAGAGAAGTCATAACCATTTCATCTTCATCAAGCTTATCTCCAATAGCTTCTAGTTACTCTTTGATTTGAGAAACCCTTGTGAAGTAGTCTTGGATGGATTCTCCATGACTCATCTTGGTGCTCTTCAGTTGAGCTCTTAGATTCATCTTTCTGTTGATGTTTATTCCCTCATACATTCTGGATAGGGCATCATACATTTCTTTTGGATTCTTCTTGGATGACACTTGAGGGATCAAGTGATCCTTGATGGAGTCAGCAATAATCCTTTGTGCCCTAATCATATCCTTCGTGTGCTTCTCCTTGGCTTCAGCTTCTTCAGGTTCTGCAACTTCTTCTTTGACATACTTATCAAGATCATTCTCTTGAAGAATGAGACCAATCCTATATTTCCATGCTCGGAAATTCTCTATGCCTTTTAGCTTGTCCTCAAGCTTAGTGCTTGGAGCCATCTTGTCAGAAAATCACAAAAAAATGAAATTCTGCGGAATGATAAACTGAAATTACCAAGAGATGTGCTTGAATGAGGTGAGTTGACTAGTGTACTTGGATTCTAGAGATTTCAAGTCTTCACCTTCCAAATTAGAATTGCAAGATTCAGCTTCTGCAGCTTTGAGCTATTTTCTGGTTCAACAGTTTTCTGGTGCAGCTATCAAACTAGGGTTTGACTTTCCTGGAGACTCACACATCTAAAAACCTCGATTCCAGGCTCAAAATATGCACTCTGGGAGGGCGCAACTTTCTATGCAAGCAGTTTTCTGAAACTCAATTTTTTTCCCGAAACTCTAATTTCTTTCGAGGAGAGAGAGAGGGCTATTTCACCTTGTGAAAGATGTCCTATTCACACTAGCTCCGATACCATGTTAAAATTCCATATGCTAAGATAAATCATCAGTATTTCATTTCAATTTCATAACAAAATCATATAAATAAGATCGCTGAAAGAAACAGTATCACAAGAACAACACAGATTTATCCTGGCAAAACCCTAAAGGGAAAAACCCAGCAAAAGCTTCCTCAATATAGATGCCCCAAAAGATAAAAGATAAAACCAAAAGGCTGATCAAAGACTGATCCTTCTCCTTCTCCAGCTACTTCTCTCTCCTTCACTAATGTGCTACACAAGTGAGTGTGTGTGTTCCAAATGAGGAGCGCCACAGCTCTATTTATATTCATTTGTTCACTTTAATAATTAATTTAGACATATAGGATTGAGTTAATCATGTAGGCTCAAGTAACCACAACTGGGGTGCTAATGACCCACCTTTACAATTTGAGGGGACTACCTCATTACTCTTATTAGTTATTCCAATTAGAAGCATCGAAGTATAAAGAAATACAATTGGTTCTCCCGGTAGGACCATCGAAGACCACAAAAGATACATATAGAATTTTCTTTGAAGTTACAATATTTCAACAATTGACTGGGGAATTAGATTGATGATCTATTTTTTTTTAGCAATCCATATCATGAGTATTATTAGCGCCTAATACAAAAAATTATTAGCTTTCCCCCATATGATCTTCTATTGGTGCCTAAAGTTAGTCTTTGAGTCTAAATGCACCAACAAGAAAGTGCATAATTTGGAAAATTTGGTAATTATGAAGGAATGCAACTTTTAGATATGTGATCATAACTGAGCATGGTTACAACAAATGAAAATAATATCCTTAGGGAACAAACGTGCATAACCAGAGTCTGAATAAGTGCTTCATACACTCCTAAAAATTGAACAGGAAATGCTTATATCCTTGATTTGACAAAAAAATTAGTTACGAGGCTTCTACAACCCAAGTTGTGATGAGGGTATTTTGGATCCATCTTGAAGTTTGAAACTAGTTGAATGTATCTCGTCATCAGGAAAATATAATGATGCACAGGATCCTTATGAATATGTAACCGATTCCATAGGTGAAAATATACATGTTGAGAAACCAGGAACAAAATTATTGGCCATAGAAACCAAGTAACTCCTCTAGATACTGTAGAGATTGTGAGAAATCTAAACATGGAGTAACAAAGTTGTAGAGAAAATAGTGAAAAGTTGATTAAAACTTAAGAAGAACAAAACTAGTTTAATGTAATCATGTTTCAAATCTTGATAGACATTTAGAGGAAGATGTACCATGGCTATAACATAGAGAATGATTATAACAGTGGCAGTAGCTAAAAGATACATTGTCACAAGAGGTCACATAGCTCAAGAATAATTTCTAGAAATGAAACATCTACTCCAAAAATTTGTTCTAGTGATTCATTTCCCTCTAAGTACTCCACTGGAAATCCAAATTCTTCATCTCACAATAATAAGAGGAAGGGACCTTTCAAGGAAAACTCACATGAAGAATTTCACAAGGCTAAACTCCTTACCTTTGATTGTGAAGTGAAATCTGGACAAGAAGTTGAGGTTTGGCTTTTAGGGATGAGGAATTATTTGCAAGTGCGTCACTACTCTGGAAATGTGAAGGAAAGGGTGACCATATTTAATTTGAATGGTAGAGAATCAATATGGTAGGACCAACTTAGGAAATTCAATAGGATCAATGAAAGAAATATTGTTTGGAAGTAGTTCAAGAAGTACTTCTAGCAAAAGTACCTCTTTTATAGGTACTATGATGATAAAGTCAAAGCGTTCCATGAGTTAAAATTGGTACAAATGACCATGTATGAGTATGAAAATAAATTAATGGAACTAATAAGATATGTTAAATATATCAAAGATGGTAATTTAAAAATATAATGTTTTATAAGTTTACTACCTCAACCATACAATGAACAAATTGATTTTGTTGAACCTCAAAACCTAGATGAGACTATAAGGAAGGCCAAGTATTGTTGTGATAAAAACAAAGTCAAGCCAGAATTCCACACAACATGGAAGGACAAGAAGAAGGAGAAGTTTGGCCAAAGGAGGAAATGATTCAAGCCTCATTTCAAAAATCAACAAAGGTTGCCACCTCATGGTGAGGCTAAGCCAAAACAATTTATGGGATATAATCCAAGAGATTCCCTTCAATGTTGGGGATGTGGAGAGGAACACTTAATTATGACTTGTCTACATCAAATTGGGAGTGCCAAACATGTTTACAACATACAAGAGGTTGAAACTAAGTGTGATGTAGAAAGGACCATCCCTATAATATATGTTGCACTAGAGGATCACAAAGTATACCATTAAGTAGTTATGGTTGAGGATGAAGATAAGACTACTAAGCAATACATTTCTATTTTAAATGACACTAGATTTACTCACAATTATGTTACTCATATAATTTTTGAGATTTGTGATTTTGAGAAAAGAAAACATAATAAATCATGGTTGGTCCAACTAGCCATCAAAACCTCTTAGATTTTTGAGAGTTTTATTCCCAACAACAAGAAGATCATTGAAATAATGTCAAGCACAATAAGAAAAATATGACACAAAGATTTATCCTAGGAAACGCTCGTGGGGAATAAAACCCAACAAAAATTCCTTGATATAGAATCCAACCAAGTACAGTTTAAGAACACACGATTAACATATACTGCTTCTTCTCCTCTAGATGGAATCTACTTTCTCTTTCTAGTGAACTTACTTGAGTTTTGATTTTGTGTCCAAATGAGGAGGGTGCCTCCTCTATTTATACACATCAACTATGAATCCTAATAACCCAACAGTGCCAACTTCATCTCTCCAACTGGTCCAAATTGCCTCGGCAGACACAAAAATACATTTTAATAATTCTTTTGTGGGTACTATTGACCCAAATTACAACAATGGTTTTACCTTAATACTTTACATGGCCAATTACATCAATAACATCCCTAATCAGAGGAATAACATCTTCGGAAGGAAGGAACAACAATAATATAATAAAAAGTACAGCATAATATCTTCCATAGTTACATTATTTCAACGCTCCCTCTTAACAATGAAGGTATTCTACATCAACAACAACAACAACAACATCTGTATAACTGACTGGTGGATCTATATGTCATAGGAATTTGCGTAACAACAACATCACAAGTATCGTCATCATCATGGAACATCATCATTACAGAGCACCATCATCACGAAACATCATCATCGTGGAGCACCATCGCCATAGAACATCATCATCACAAAGCATCATCATCACATAACATCATCATCGTGGGACATCATCATCACAGAGAATGATAATCGCATAACATCATCATCAAAGAACATCATCATTGTGGAAAATCATCATCATGGAACATCATCATCAGTATGTGAATACTCGGACATCATCATCATTTGCAACATCAGTATGTGAATACTAGAAGAACAACAACATCATCATCATGTTAGTGCTAAAACAACATCATCAATAAATGCTAGATCATCATCTGCATCATTAGCATAGAAATGCTAGAACAAAATCACCATCATTAGCATAAAATGCTAAGACAACATCAATGACAGTAGCAACACAAAGTGTTGTAGCAACAACATAATCATCAGCAACATAGAGTGTTGGCACCACATCATCATCATCATCAGCACAGAGTGTTGGGACCACATAATAATCAACAAGACAGAGAGTTGGGGCCATATCATCATCATCATCATCATCACAGAGTGTTGGGACCACCTGAAGTATCATCACGGTGGGAACTCTAGTAGACCTGACCAACCTTATCTGGATTACTAATCCTTTCATACCAAACAAGCCTAGCCAAACATATCGATCTACCTGGGGACCAAACAAGCCGTGTTTGTCTTACTAACCCTTTTGGTCCAAACAAGCCTATCCAAACATATTAATCCACCTAGGATCAAGCAGGACTTATTAGTGTCGATATACCAATCCCAATGGGATCAACTAGGCCTGAACAGGTTGACATACCAATCCTAGGCGGAGCTATCACACCACTATAATAGGAACCACATCCTCGTCATCATCATCACTCCTTCTTTCGAGGGAGGTCCTTACGGACTATACTAAGCTTGTCTTAAAAGTAATAAAATTTTGCACGAGATAGAGGCTTATTCAATACATTGGCTACTTGTTCCTTTGGAGGAACATATTGAAATTGTATAGCTCCCTTATGCACCATGTCTCGAATATAATGAAACTTTATCTCTATGTTTTTTGACTTGTCGTGAAACATCAGGCTCTTTGTCATCTAGATGCAACTCTAGTTATCATAGTAGATATTGGTCACATCCATCTATGTATCGAACAATCATATTAACAACTTGCAGATTCAAAATGCTTCACTACATGATGAACATGTGACAATGTATTCATCCTCTGTTGTACTAAGATAAACAAAAGTTTGTTTCTTGCTAATCCATGAGATCACACCTGATCCCAAACTGAAAGAACATCATGAGGTACTCTTCTTGTCATCACTGATTCTAGCGCAATATAAATATGTATAACTATGTAGTCTAATTTCACCATCGGTTTCATATTTGAGGACACAATCCAATGTACCCTTAAGGTACCTCATCACATGTTTTGTTTCAACTAGGTGAACATGTCAAGGATCCACCATATACTAACTCAGTGTGTTTACAACAAAACATATATCCTGTCTTGTATTTATCATATGCATCAGTGAGCCAATAATATGACGGTATAATGTAACATCGATTGTATCTGAAGAGTCATCATTCAGAACCTTCAGGTTGGTCACCATTGGAGTTGTTCATTTCCTTGCAATCCAACATCCCAAATCTCTTTAGGATCTCAACAACATGTTTTCCTTGATTTAGGAAAATGTCATCCTTGAACTACCATACTTTAAGACCGAGAAGATAGTGCATCATACCAAGATATTTCATTTTGAATTCACCGTCAAGCTTCTTTTTACATTCATCAATAAGCTTGTCTTCACCTGTTAGGAATAGATCATCAACATATAGCAATAGAATCATAATACCTTCATCGACAACCTTATAGTAAAGGTTGGAATTTGATTTACTTTTGGTAAATCCCAAGCTCATAAGAAATCAATAAATTCTTCCATACCACACTCTATCTGCTTGATTTAACCCATATAATTCTTTCTTCAATATGCATACATGTGAATTTCTGCCATGGGTTTCAAAACATAGAGGTTGTTCACTGTATACCTCTTCTTCTATCATACCATTTAGGAATGTCGTCTTTACATCCATTTGGTGTAGCTTCCATTTCAACTTGGCTGCCAAGGCAAGAACAATTATGATTGAGGTATATCTTGCTACTAGTGAAAAATTCTCTTCATAATCAACTCCTTTCTGTGAGAATCCTTGATCTATGAATATTTCCTTTTACTTCTCAATACTTCCATCTTCTCAATTTTTTTTCTTGAATATCCACTTTAAGGATACAAATGACTTCTCTCTTAGTCTAGTACTACATCCCAAACATCATTATTTATGATATACTGGTATTCTTTGATCATTGCATTCATCCACTCCTTCTCTGTAGCTTCTTCAAAACAGGTAGGTTTTGCATCAACAAGGTTACACATCAAGGCCAAATAGCTAGAATAGGTCCTTGGTCTCTTGCTTCCTTCTGGAGATCCATATTTTTTTGCACATTGAATGACATCGTGAGCCCAAGCTGGTCTTCTCTTCCATGAGATCATTTCCTAAGGTATCTCCATAGGATTTTGAGGCTCTGCCATGTCATGGTATTTTGGTATTTGTTCTTCTTCAACATTGCATACTAGCATTCTACAGGTTTCTTCAACTCTAGGTGATTCATGTTCTTCTTCTTGATCTTCATCTTCATGGATCTTTCTGGACTTCCTGAAAGTTGCATCTTCATCAAATATGACATCTCTACTAATCTTGATCCGACGATAACCTAGAATGTACACTCTATAAGCTTTCAACTGATCACTGTATCCAACAAATATTCCCTTCTTTCTGGAAGGGTCCAATTTTGATCTTTTGTTCCTAGGAACATGTATAAATACAGGACAGCCAAATATTTTTAGGTGGCTTACTTCGGGCTTCTCTCCGGTAAACATTTCTTCTGGAGTTTTGTTCCAAAGAGCGCCGTGGGAGATTTTGTTTTAAACATACACTGTGGTTCTAACTGCTTCATCCCATAGGTGAAAGGTTGCTTCATCCAATAGGTGCAAGGGTAGGTATTGACCATGAATTATGGATTTCACAACTTCCATGATTGTTCTATTATTTCTTTTTGCTACTCCATTCCATTGAATATTATAGGGCGTGGTGAGCCCCCTCTTAATCCCAACTTCTTTGTAGAAATCCTTGAATTCATTTGAAGTGAATTCTCCTCCATTGTAGAATATCAAGGTCTTGATCTTCTTTTCAAATAAATTCTATAAAAGAGCCTTGAATTCTTTGAATATTTCAAATACTTCATCTTTTCCTTTCACGAAATAAAACCAATTCTTGCGGGAATAGTCATCAATAAAAGAAACATAATAAACATACCCACTTAATTAAGTGGCCGACATTGGATCACATACATCTAAATGAAGAATGTCCAAGACCTTTTTTTTCTTTATTATTGCTACTTAGAAATGGGTTCTTGGTATTCTTCCCTTGAGCACATCCTTTGCAAATTCCTTCATGATTGATTTGAATCTCTGGTAAACTTGTGACTACCTTTCTCACAATTGGTAGTGATTTGTAGTTCACATGAGCAAGTCTCTAATATGAACATAATATGTAATAATTAAATAATAAAATAATTAATAGTTAGGGTGATTAAAAGACACCTAACTTGGGTAAATAGCCACCGTGAGGACCTATTTATACGGGTCCCTTATCATTGTAAAAATAATTTATTATGTATTCAATATTCAAATTATATTCTTATTCATGGATTATTTAATATTCCAAGTATTTTAGTAAAATTGTGTGTGAGAAAACTTTTGTTCGATTCATTTGGTATTAGAGAAGTCATTTCCTGATCTGTCCTATGGTCATCACATTCAAACCTTGTCTAAGAATTTTAGGGCTTCTATTAGTCAATGGTCCTACATCCCTCCAAAGAAAAAAAGAAAAAAAACCCTCGGCCTCCCCCACTGCCATACCCTTTCTACTTGGAAACTCCATCTCACTACCATCCGTCACTCCTCCACCTGCATCCAAACTCCCCCAACCATCCTACCCTCTACACACTTCTCCTCTTCCTCCACCATCCCATTTCCATACACTTATGTCCCATGCTCCCTCCATCCCTCCTACTGGAACCCAACACACCACCACCCTCCCAACACACTCATGCGCGCACAACCCCTACACCCAATTCACCCACCCACGTGGGATCTCTCCTAGCGCAACTCTCATAGCCCCTGTGCTTATACATGCTCCACATGAAGTTCCCGCATCCCCCGTAGTCCTCCACGCTCCTAGCCCCACAACCTCGCACATATCCCACATCCGCCACGCCCTCCCGCAACCATCCCCCACCGCTACTCCATGCTCTATCCACTTCTTGCGTCCACCACCCCCGACCTCCAGCTCCTTCTTGTCCTCCACTCTCGCTCCCCCACATCCATCTCCTCACCAATCACCTTGCTCCCTCCGATTTCTCCTCCTCCACGCAACCCTAACTCCTATGCCATAAAAAAATATCAGAGTATTATTATTATTATTTATTACTATAATATTTAAACCCTCAAAATTTGCAAATTCAAAAAAAATAGTATTATTATTCATAATAATACATATTATTGTTATTTCAAAACCTAAAACCTTCCTTTAGAAATATATATATATATATAGAGGATTGTTAATAATAATTTAATAATTTTATTAAATACATTTCTTATTATATATAAAAAATCAAAGTCAGAAAGAAGACAAGAATTCCAGTTAAGACCCTCTATCATCAAAGGATTCAAGCCTATCTATTGTTAGAGAAGACAAAAATCAAAGAATACCATCCATCGTCGAAAAGTCAGAGACCATGAAAGCGGGTTTGCGACTACAAATAGTAAAATTAGAAACAAAGTTAAGGCATTATCGAAGAGGCAATGAAGATTTACACAACATGAATACAAAATCGGAAGTACTGATTGAAGTACATGAGCTACAAGAAAAGTTCAAGGAACAAAAAATTTCCGACCAACAAAATCATATAGAAAAATTGTCTGCATTAATCGAGGAATTACAAGAAGAAAGTGATTTCAATCAAAGATTAAAAAATCAAGATATAAAGAAAGAAATAAATGATTATGAAGCAGAAATAATACACTTGAACAAAATTGTTAATGACAAGGATGAAGAACTGATGCAGATACGAAAAAATTAGAAGATCAAGAATTAGAAATCAACCAGTGTCGACGACATATAAAATTTCTTCTACAACAAAATGACAACTCTAACAAGGAACATAAGTTGGAGATCACAAAAAATAATAAAACATTATCCAACAATTCTGAAGAAATTTTAGATTAAAGAACTATAATAAGATATTAGTCATGGAAATTAAGAAATTGAAAAATAGTCGGAGGCATAACACTCTACATAGGACATTGAAGGAAAACTTCCTGACATGCAGGAAGAAAATAGCTGCATCGAAAATCATAATGAAGATTTTAAAGAACAACTTAATAGTTTGAATATGACAAAAAGTCACAAGTAGAATTGATTAAGAAGTTTCAAAATGACAACATGCATTTAGAAAACAAGTTGAAAATGATAAATCATGAAACATTAAAACCTCAAGGGATGAAAATACAATTTCCATCTCAGATCAATGTTTAAAAGTTAACGGTCGTAAAAGAAAATGACATTGTGAAAATTCTCTATCGACGCCCCAATCATAAAAACCAATATCCTAAAAAGGGGGAAATGTCAAAAGATAATGGTATTAATGTGATCAAAGCTCCTGATGACATATCAGTAAGAAATCCCAACAGTAAGCAACAAATCAATTTGGGATGGATTGATCTGTCAACATATTAGAAGTTATGCTCTACACTTAGAAGTTTGTTTTGACATGTTTCGTTAGCTATGACATCACAAGGAACGATGTGAAAACATTACAAGGATTTGAGGACAAAGCCTTTTTAAGAGAGGCAATGTTATGAATATAATAAGTAATAATAAAATAATAAAATAATTAATAGTTAGGGTGATTAAGAGACACCTCATTTGGGTGAAAAGTCGCCATGAGGACCTACTTATACGGGTCCCTTGTCATTGTAAAAATAATATATTATCTATTCAATATTCAAATTATATTCTTATTTATGGCTTATTTAATATTCTAAGTATTTTGGTAATATTGTGTGTGAGAGAAATTTTGTTCGACTCAGTCTCCTATGCCATAGTTCACATGTGTTGATGTTACTTGCTGTTAGAAATGAATTTGAGTGTCCCTTTACCTTGTAAATTCCTCCTTCTTCTTCTCCAATCACAATTGCATCACCTATTGTCTTTCCCATTGGACACATCAACACTTCTCCATCTACAAAATCAACTCTAAAACTTTCTTATCTAGGGCTGAGATAGAAAGTATAATTTTTTTCAATCCTAGGACATATAGGACCTCCATCTTCATAGACTATCTTGATTCCAACTTGTAAAAGGATTCTCCCATTCCTTTGATGGCATATTTATAGTCATATCCATGCTTTACTTTGTGAGGGGAGTATTTCTTAACAAGACATTGAAGAGAGTTTTTATAACCTGTCATATGTGTGGAAGCTCCAATGTCTATGAGCCAAGTGTCATTCCATGTGAGACTCATCTAGTAAGAGCTGATATCAAAACATATTATTCAGTAGAGTATTCATCTTAATTGTTCTTTTCTTCAACTGGCTCATCATCTTCAACTACATGAGCATGGAACCTCTTCTTGAGTTTTTATGCTTTGAGTGAACGATTTCTTGCAATGTGTCACACCTTATGACATGTGTAGCATTCAAAGGATGAGAATTCTCTCTTGGGTCTTGAGTTCCTTTGAAACTTTTGATTTATTTTGGGAGATTGATCATGGACATTTCTTTTGTTTGATCCTTTCTTTTCATGAGCTGTCGGGGCTTGATCTTCATCATCATTTAGCTTTTCTTCTATGTTATCTATCCTTCCTTCTTCCTAAAGTATCCTGAACTTTGTGAGCTTTCTTCTAGCAAATATACCTCTAATGAAAGATTCCTAATCCTCTGGGAGACCATTCAAGGTGGTCATCATGAATTACGCTTCTTCTACCATGTCACCAATAGACTCCAATTGTTCTTTGATCTGGGATACTCTTGTGAAGTATGACTGCATAGTTTCTGCCTTTTGGATCTTCACTCCCTTGAGTTGATTTCTCAAGTTCATTCTTCGTTGATGTTCTTTAATCCTTCAAATAGATTGTCTAGTGCATCAAACATTTATTTTGGAGTATTATTTGATGATACTTAAGGAATCAGATGATCCTTGATAGAATCAACTATGATCCTTTTGTATTTGATCATATCCTTCTTGCACTTGGCCTTTGCTTCATCTCCCTCTGGTTCCTTGACCACTTATTTGATGTAGCCTTCTAGATCATGTTATTCAAGGATGCGCATGATTTTGTATTTCCATGCTCTGAAATTGTCTTGTCCTTCAATATTTTTATCAAGCCTTGTTCTATCTATCATATTGGAAATGAATGAGAACCTCAAATGGAAATAAAGGAGATAGTACTTACCAATTTGAGGACTTCTTCTAGAACCTGTTGTAAGATGAGCTAGGTTTTGATAGGAAAGCCCTAATTTTTCAGTTGTGGTCACTTGCAAGGATAATTGGACAAAATTATGCACCTCCCCAAGTTGATCTATATAGTATCTTGATTTTTCTAAATCTGTGGGTGGAGCCTTGAAAAATATGATGCCCTAGTTCCTCCCGGTAGTAGCGACAGGAAAAAAATTTAGTCTTCGTAACTGAATTCTTCCATCATAGAAATATGTGCCCTCCTAGGATGAGTTGATATATCCTTATTTTTTAGTTGGTATGACGATGGATTTGTCCAAAATAACAAACCTTGGCTTCTTGTACAGCGGGAAAAAATTGTTGCATAATGTCTTCTTTCAGGTTGGCTCTGATACCATGTTAGATTTTTAAAAGTTTTATGCCAAATAACAAGAAGATCACTGAAAGAATGACACACACAACAAGACAAAGAAGATACAAATATTTATCCTTGGAAACCCTCGTGGGGAAGAAAATCTAGAAAAACTTCCTCTATATAGAATCCAACCAAGTACAATGTAAGACCACAAGCCTAAGATAGACTGTTTCTTCTCCTCTAGAAGGACTCCTCTTTCTCTCTCTAGTAGACATGCTTGAGTTGTGATTGTGTTTCCAAATGAGGGGGGTGCCTCATCTATTTATACGCATAAATTGTGAATCCTAATAACCCAACGGGGTTGACTTCATCTCTCCAAGAGGGTCGAATTTCCTTGGGAGACACAACAATACATTTTAATAATTATTTTGTGGGTACTATTGACACGACTTACAACATAAGTTTTACCTCAATAATTTGCATGACCAATTACATAGATAACATCCCTAATTGGAGGAAAAACATCTATGGAAGGGGGAACAAGAATAATATAATAAAAAGTACAATATAATATCTTTTGCGGTTACATTATTCCAGCAGAACCAAGAGAAAATTTAATGGAGTGGTGGAGGAATGTCCATTAGATATGGATGGAAACTTCACAAGGGGAAACTGAATATTTTTCCACTTGGTTCTTATTATGTTCTGAACGGAATGGATTGGTTGGAAGCACATCAAGTTAAACTTGATTTTTACAAGAATATTTTTGAATGCATTATTGAAGAAGGAAACCCACTGATAGTATAAGGGATTCCAAAGATGGTTTCTATTAGGAAGATTTGATGCTTGTAGCTAAAGAAGTCCTTTAGAAAATATTGTCAATTGTATGCATCCCATGTATTAGACACAACATAAAATGATGATCCCAATTTGGAGGACTATGAAGTCTTGAAATAATTCAATGATGTGTCCCTTGATGAAGTGTTGGGACTTACTCCAAAGAGGGATATTCATTTCACAATTGAAATTGTGCTAGGAGCTACACCAGTGTCTAAGACAACTTATAGAATGAGTACCACAGAATTGCTAGAGATAAAAATGCAATTGCAATAATTGTTGGAAAATAAATACATTTGGAGAAGTGTGGCTCCATGGGGAGAACATGTGATATTTGTGAAAATGAAGGATGGAACCCTTAGGTTGTGGATTGATTGCAAGTTTCTGAATAAATTAATATTGAAAAAAAGTATTGTTTTCCTATAATTGTATCTCTTTGACCAAATGAGAGGGGTAAGGGTATTTTCAAAGATTAATTTGAGGAGTGGTTACCATCAAGTCAACATGAAGGAAGAATTCATCCACAAAATAGAATTTAGAACAATGTATGGTCATTATGAATTTGTGGTGGTTCCATTCGGTTTCAATAATGTGTCTCATGAATAGTGTTTTTAGCAAGTACTTGGATAAGTTTGTGTTTGTTTTTTCTAGATGGCATTCTTGTTTATTCTAAGCATGAAGAACATTTGAGAATGGTTTTGCAAATGTTAAGAGAGCACAAGTTGTATAGTATTTTTAGCAAGTATTTGGATAAGTTTTTGTTTGTTTTTCCGGATGACAATCTTGTTTATTCTAAGGATGAAGAACATTTGAGAATGTTTTTTCAAGTGTTAAGAGAGCACAAGTTGTAGGTAAACAATTTTTTTTTTACCAAGGAAAATTCATTAGTTGGGTAACATTATTTTAGAGGAAGGAGTGCATGTGGATTTAGAAAAGATTGAGGCCAAATTTTGAATTGGACAACTCCAAAGAATGTGATAGATGTGAGATATTTTATGGATCTTATTGGTTATTATAGGAGGTTGATTGAAGGATTCTCCAAGGTTGCACACCCCATTACTTCTTTGCAAAGGAAGGGAATACAATTTAAGTGGATAGAAGGATCTGAATAAAGCTTCCAATTGTTGAAGAAGCTTATTACTATTGCTCCAATTCTAAAAATTGCAAATCCAGAAAAATATTTTGTGGTGTGTATAGATGCATGTAAACAAGATATTGGAGGAGTTTTCATGCAAGGGAAACATGTGGTATGTTATGATTCAAGAAAGATAAAAGAACATGGAAGAAATTATGGCGTCGATGATTTATAACTTTCTTCCATATTGCGTGCTTTAAAAACATGGAGGCACTATTTGATGGGTGGAAAATTTGAGTTTAGATATGATCATCATGGTTTGAAATGTTTTCTTGAGCACCCAACATTAAATGTAAGGTAAGCTAAATGGTTATAATTTTTATGTGAATTTGATTTTGAAATTTAACACACAAAAGATAAGGAAAAATAAAGTGGTTGATGCACTCAACAAAAAGTACATGTAATGGATGTGGCCGACATTTGTAATTTTCAAACATATTTAAGGCAAATGATTGTTAATTCCGTTGCTAAAGATGAACATTATGTGTAAGTAAATGATAAATTACAACATCATAATTTGGAAAAGAGCTATGGAGGTTATCATTTGAAGGAAGATGGGATTCTTATCTATAAAAATAGAATGTATATTTCTATTGTTGTAGATTTAAGAATAATTTTTATGGATGAAATCCATAAAATGTCATATTATGGCCATCTAAGATACTAGATAACAATTGCTACAACAAGGAAGCAATATTTTTGGTCGGGTATAACGAAAGATATTTCTAAGTATATTTGTACATGTATTAAATGCCTCTTAGAGTAAATAACCCTCCTAGAAATTTTCCTGATTAATCAAATGGGCCCAACCACACTCAAACCACCTCATTGGTAATCCATAATTCAAAACCCTAAATTCGAGGGCACATTCCTTGATTTGGGGGGATTTCTCCTTGATTTAAGGATACGGTTGAGTGAAAGTTGAGTGTGCCCCACTAACTAAGTTGTAGCTAACCATAGCTATTCCTAACTGGTCCTTTAGTGACATTAGCACCCCATTTCAGTTCAGTTAATTACACATCAATTTAGTTCAATTTAGTGCACTTTAGTTTATTTTAGTCAATTCAATTTAGTTAAGTTTAGTTCAATACACATCCATTTAGTTTATTTTAGTTTAGTTTAGTTCAGTTAAGTTTAGTTTAGATCAATTTAGATCAGTTTAGTTTAGTTCAGATTGGTTCAGTTCAATTTAGCTCAAGATAGTTCAAGTCAAAGCTTGCATGACTAACTAAGGTTATTTGTACTAAATTAAACTTGACTAGCATGGGAAACTTGAATTATATCCTAGCCTAATTTGAATTGCCTATCTAGATATTGTAATGACCTCCATTCAATTAATTAATGAACTTGATCATTCTTTTCTCTTCCATTTTGAGTTTCTTATGTAGTAATCAATGTTGTTCATTTATTACATTATGATTTGATGGCTGATTTGTTTCTCATTGAATATATAGTTAGTTTATGTACCTAGATATATATATGTTCAAATATTATATGGAATTGAACGAAGGTCCTAGGTTCAATTCCCATGAGCTATGTTAGAGGGTGGGTGTTGGAGTATCGGTTATAACCACCCCACCATTATCACCATATAATATTTGAACATGTATGAATCTAGGTACATATACTAATTAGATATGAAATGAGAAACAAATCAATCATTAAATCATAATGTAATGAATGAATAACATTGATTACTACACAAGAAAATCAAAATGGAAGAGAAAAAATGATCAAGTTCAGTAATAAACTAAGTGAGGTGGTTACATTATATAGAGAAGCAATTCAAATTAGGCTAGGAGATCATTCAAGTTGCCATGCTAATAAGCATTCATTTAACACAAATAACCTTCATTAGTCATGCAAGCTCTGATTTGAATTGAATTGAACTGAACTGATGTGCATTGAACTGAACTGAAATGAATTGAATTGAATTGAACTAAAATGAACTAAACTGATGTGTATTGAACTGAAATGAACTAGGGCGCTAATGTCACTAGAGGATTAGTTAGGTTCAATTAATACTTATTTAGTGTGGCACACTCATCCTTCACTCAACTGCCTCCTTGAGTCAAGGAGAAATTCCCCCAAATCAGGGAATGCACCCCCAAACATAGGAATGTGCCCTCAAAATTAGGGTTTTGATTCATGGATGAATCAAGAGGTGGATTTGATTGTATTTGGTCCCATGTATTCATCAAGACAAGTTCTAGGAGGGTTATTTAATCTAACACCCACCCATAAGCCTAACTAGTAAAAAATATGTCCCGACAATTTGAATCCATATTAGGTACCGATGAACACATAAAATTCTCTATAAATTGGGAAAGAGGAAAAAATTAACCCACCCCATAAAAGAGAATGTAAAATTTTTTTAATCTACTCAGAAAACTTAGTGCGAAAATCAGTGAGTAGTAGGTGCAAAAGCTATAGCTTTGGAGACTGAAGATACATGTTGGAGGCCTTGTTCAATGAGAACTTGATTTGGGACAAGTTCTCAAATGGTTAATTTAATTTGAACTTGATTTGGGACAAGTTTTTCAAAGTATTCTGAAATTTGAACTTAGTTTAGGACAAATTCTTGAATGGATAGAAGAAATTTGTAGATCACCTCTTCTTTTAGGCTTGCAAAAGGGTCTTCCTCAACCAAGTGGTGGTTCAATGCATATGTTATCATCGTCCATTGGTTGTTAATATTTTGGGGCCTCTTTATTCATTTGAATGTATGTGAATATGTCCTTGTAGGATATGTGTTGTGAAGCTTCTAGCCCCTCCTTGAACAAGACTGGATCTAGCATACCAACAATATATTAACTGAGTTGGGGGAGTATGAGATCCATGGGTGAAAATGAGATATTTGAATGGTTGCAAATGATCTCTTTGATGGATGCAAAAGCACTCATTGATGGCTGCGAATGATCTCTTTGTTGGCTACAAATGCACTTCTTTGATAGTTGAAAATGAGTACTCCTTTTATGGATGCAATTGTACTTCCTTGCTGATGTATTTGTAACTTCAGAATGTATTCACTTGTATATTTCATATATTGTATTTCATTGGTCCCCGATGTTCCTATCGGGAGAATCATTAATGTAATCNTTGATCAAGGGGCAAAGTCCCCGTAGTTGTGGGGCACTAGGGTTATTAGACTCTCCTAGAGAAGTTGACCCTGGTAAGTAATATTTAAGTAAAAAACTAGTATAAATAGAGAATGAGCCTCTCTATTTGCTACACACACTCACCCAGCTATAGCGCATAGGTGAGAGAAGAGGAGCTCACACAAGTGAGAGAGAGAACAGCTGTTGGAGATCGTCCTTCTATCTTTGGGTTTTATTGCTATCATTGGTGCTCATTTGATCTCTGAGAAAGTTGTGGGGTTTCTCCTTTATGGTTTCCCTGAGGAAAATATTTGTGTCTATTGTCTCTTGTGATTGATTTTTGTGCATGTTATTCTCTCAGATAAGATCCTAAGATCATATTGCTGAAATGATAAAAATCTAACATGGTATCAGAGCTAACCTGAGAAGAAGACACTGTGCAGATGTAGAAGCTAGGGCTTCTTAATTTTTGGGTCTCTCTCTATAGATCATCAGTAAAAGGAGGCTAGGATAAATCTCCATTGAAGGGCACATCTTTCTATAGAAGCATAATTTGATTCCGGGCATTTTCAGTCACCACTGCGGGAAATTAGGGCTTTTCAAAGAAGTGGAATTTTTGAGTGAGCCCAACATAGGATTGCTCTCCTCATAAAAATTTAAGTCTAGAGACCAAGGTAGAAGTTTTTGGTTGACTAAAACTCCAGGAAAGTCAAACCTTAGTTTGACCCTGGGCTTGAAAAACCCTAAAATACTAAAACTAGTAGTTTTGGTACATTTTCTATATATCGATATTGAAGAAGGACCAAGAGCCAAAATTTTCACAGGACAAATATAAAATGTTGATGTACCCTGTGTAAAAATTTCAGCCTCATATTCTCCATATTCTTGGATATATGATTCCTCTAAATTAGGGTTCCAGCCTCTTCCAGGATTCATCCCTAACCAGGACACCTAGGGAGAATTGCTATATCTCGGGTTACAAAGGTCCAAATAAAATTTTCCAAGATGTTCTAGATAGGGCGTGGACTTTAATTTTTGTGGTAAGAGGTTCATACCCTGAAGATGAAATAGTGACATGTGGCAGTCTGTACAAGTTTTTCATGTTGAACAGTCCTGAAATAAGTCACCTTGGAAAAACTATTATAAGTCTAAATGGGTGAAACCAATTTTGCTCAAACCTATGGTATTATAAATAGGATAGATGGGGCTACTGTAGTACACAATTTCAGACATAGAGGAGCAGTACTTTCATATATACCACATAAACAATATCAGGAATTTATGTAGAGGAAATTGGAAAACTAGGGCTTCTTGTTTTGGGAGCTCCCCTCCACTTTTTCAGAAAATGAGTACATTGGATAGCTCACCTTGAAGAGGCCTATTAACCTAAGAAATCCCTCACTGATCTCTACATGACCTACACCACCCAAAGACATCTATTTCACTACCCTCATTTGACCCCCACACCCTTGCAAAGGCTCAAAAACATGAAAAGGGCTTAAAACCCCCTAAAAAGAGCCAAAGTAGCTTTCATAGGGGAAAAAACCTCCAAAAAGGGGATAAAACCCCTCAAAGGAGCTTAAAATCCCCAAATGAGCTAAGAATTGGGAGAAAGGGGCTTAAAGCCCAAAAAAGGGGCTAAAGCTCTAACCAAGGGCTTAAAACCCTAAAATCTCAAAGAAAAACTATAAATAGAGGGGTGGGGGTCACTCTCAAATCACTCCTTCTATCCCTATCATTATGATTACCGTGTGAGTGCCTTGAGACCCTTTTCCTCTCAAGCCATTCACCCCTCTCTTCCATTGCTCCACAAGCCAAGACTCCATCCGATAGAGAGGTGCTCCCAAAGCTAGGGCATGGTGGCCCATTTCCACAAAGAAGGTATAACCATGTTTCTTTAATTATAGTTTAAGTTTTCTAACTCATTTTGTTTGTAGGTTTGTTTACTCATGGTTTACTGTAGGTTCTCCATTGATTGCCTGTAGCCATCTCTTGTTTTCTAACCATTTTCTACAGGGTTTTCATAGCTTAGATCTAACATTTCTTTGCGGGTTTTCTTCCACCCACAGGAACCCTACCCTTCCATCCTATGGATGGAAGGTAGTTGTTCCTGCCTATAGCTAGGGTGAACTCCCTACTACATATTTGGTGACCATACCAGGTCGATCCCACAGGATCCTTGAATTGTTTTTCAAGTTTTTTAGTTTTTATTTTTGTTTTTTTCCCTAGTTTCAATTTATGTTAAATATAGTTTAGATCTTTTATTTTCTCAATTTATGTTCACATTCGAGCTGCCTTAAGGCCAAATTGAGCCCATTCGGCCACAGTACAAGTTACTGTCGGCCATTCCCAGCTCAGGTTAAAAAAATTTCAAGTTTATCAGGCCAGGTCGCTCTTATCGGGATGAAAGGTGTGACCATGTCGCTCATTTAGCCCCAAAAAGTGTGACTTCCCTCTCAGGAGCCAGATCGCTCTTGTTTTCAGTTTCTAAGCAACCCCCTCACCTGGTTTTGGAAAAAATTAGCGATCCCCTCGGTACATTGGCCCTGAAACAGGTGACCTATCTCTCAGAATTAAGTTTTTTAACGATTTGGACTGTCAGTGCGGCTTAGCCTCCTTTGTCCAGCATCCTGTTTTCATCTGCATACAATATGTGTAAATCAATGTTAGATTTAATTGGTTATTGATATAATTAATCTATTTTAAGGCTTGATAAATTACTGTAAGTTAATTTTCAGTTTTTAAATAAGCATTGGAAATTAACCCCTTGCCTAGCCCTTCCTCCTCTACTCAGTCATCACCCTCCGGGGTATTTTGGCATAAGATGAAGGGTAAAGCTCGTATAGTAATAGGCACTTCACTTGTGATTGCTTTAGACCAGTAAAAACAGGTGACTTGGAAGGTAGAGGGTGTGGTAGGCCCATGGGGCTTCATGACGTTCACGTCCTCCCTGTTGACCGACCTTGCACTCAGAGAGTAACCTGAGGATCTACAGATGGGCTTAGTCCCATTGTGTTGATAGCTCATTAATCTTTCCTGGTCAAAGAGGAATACAAGTGTAAGGTAGTCACCTCGCAAGGTTACAATAATTCAGGTTCATTAGTGGTATGTTTCAAAATTTTCTGTTTAAAATTTATTTCTTTCATAATAGGATTACCCATGTTGTAATTTCTGTAACAAGCCAGACAATCTCTATGGAATATTCATAAACCATACAAGAAACCACCAAGTAAATAACCAAAAATAATAAAAAATGGACAATATTTCATATAATGGACATGCACATAACCATACCAAGTAAGATAACCAAATTCAGTTCATGATGCTAAGCCAACCATTAAAATCTATTAATTTACACTAATTCAAACACTTGCAGTCCTTGAGGACATAAGTGCCTGAATGCCTTAACCATGGGAAGTACTTGGGATCAGCCTTGAAATTCATTGTGAGGAGTACCATGGGAACCCCAAAGTAGTTGGCCACTAAGAGGAATTACCAAGCAAAATAGGCAATGACCCCTACCGATTGACTAGCACTCCTGTGAGGAAAAAACCAAGCATTGTCTCCTCGCAATATTGGTGGTTGAGTGACCACCTGAAAGCCAATAGGAAGCTGCTGAAGCCGGGGTCCAAAACATCGCTACCAGATTTCACCACCTGATCTACCAACTAGATACAATTGATCCCCCACGCTCTTCCTCACACCTGAGAGGCAATCCACCACAATTTGGCTCCTTGATCCAACACCGTCGAGACCATTCTCAACGACCCTCTACACTGTCAGAAGGCCACACAACCTCTGATTCAGACTCAGAATCATATCAATCTGAGCCATATTTACACACTGCACGATCTAGCCCCATGGCTGGTGCAAATCTGAAACCATTTTCCGGATTAGTGATTGGCAGTGGACCCATGCCCATACCTCACACCACCACCAACACCCCTGCGGGTGCTCCTAGAAATGTCATGTAGATTGTTATAAGTCAGCTGCCTCCACCCATACTTACTAGTCAAACAGTCCCATCTGTCATGCATGGGGACAATGGCACTTCCACCCACACTGTCCCTCCTGTCATACATGGGGGTAGTGGCCCTTCCACTCACACTGTCCCTCATGTCATACCCAGGGGCAATGGTCCTTCCAATCACACTGTTTCGCTTACCATACATGGGGGCAATGGCATGTCTACAACTACATTACAAGTGCCCCCAGTCATGTAGGTACATCATATTCCTGGAAACCCCACCACCATTGTTGGTACGTCATACATCAAAATTTGGTCAAACCTCCCTTTCATGGCATGCCTCAACTTTCATGACTTGGCTAGGTTAACCAATGACCCCATTTATCATCAAACCTTTTGGCCTCCCATGCTAACCAAGTTCCCTTCAAACATTCCCAAGTTTGAAGGGAAGGTAGGGGAGTGCCCCAAAAACCATATAATGATGTTTTATCTATGGTGCTCATCAATAAACATCGTAGATGATTCGATTAGACTCAGAATGTTCCAACGCACCCTCACAGGTGTTGCAGCCAAGTGGTACATTGAGCTACCACAAGCCAAGTACCCAGACTTCAACTCCTTGGCCTTTATGTTCCTGCAGTATTTCCAACTTCCCGTCAGATATGATTGAGGATTGGAAATATTGCTATCTTGCCACCAAAACACTGCGACCCACATCACCGACCACATCCACGAGTGAAGGCAACGTTGTAGCTTGTGCAAGATCCAACTTGATGGCAGGAACTTCCTGGACTAGTTCTTGAAAACATTGCTGCCACCTATAGCCAAGGACTTCACCTCCAAACACCCCCAAATAGAGGAAGAGGCCACCTTGAAGGCCCAACAATTTGACCTCATTTATGCAATGTCTGGATACCTCTACACTATCATTCTAGATGCTCCTCGTGTAGGCACTTCCTATCGTGATGTGTTGGGGGCATCCCATGCCGTAGATGGCATCATAGGTTCTGTCTCCCATCAACCACAACACCATCCGCCACCACCTGTGATGCCACTGCAACCAAGCAACACCCCTAGTGTTGCCTACCCAAACCAAGCTTATGACTGTGCAAGAATGATGTCCCAGTCTATAGCTACAACTTCTTATGCAACACCTGCGCCTCAGCAGCAGATCCATCCACTTACTTGGATGACACAACAATATGTGGGACATATGCCCATGTTTATAGCACCCCTAGCTCCCCAAGTTTACTATGCACCACCAGTGCAAGCTGCTCAAGCCCCAGCTCCACCAACACCTTTAGGACAAGTGTTTGCACAACAAAACTGTCCCAACTAGCCAACCCCCAATAACCAACAAGGGAAAGCCAGAAACAACCGAGCCAGGAATCAGGGAAACAACCAACCACAAGGAGGCGGTCAACAACCAAATCCTCCCAACAACATCGGGGCAAACCGGCCAGCTCAAAATCCGCAGCAACCAAACCAACCTAGATGCAATGCTCCATTACGCACAAAGAAACTGTGCAAACTATGCAAGGTCTACAGAAACTATACACATGAATTCCCCTTCATGGGTTGTGCTAAGCAGGCCATTTAGAATGAGGTTCAACATGCTACCAATATGGCAGCCCCATCGCAAACCAACCCGACACCACCAGGACCTCCTCCTATGGTGCTCCAAAACCCATTACCAGTCTAAGGACTGGTAGCAACCGCGTCTGATCCCCAACCCAATTCCACCTCTCCAGCTGCACCTCTGACAATAGAAATAGGTGTTCACCGCCTGCTAGCCTTGACAACTGAAGAGGTCAATTTACAGGCAAGATGAAATCAGTACAGAACTAACACTAAACCCGATGACCCATTAGCGACATCCATGTCCAAAACAACCAATACTCCTCTTCACTTACCCCCTTTTCCCCCACGCTCTCCTATACAGCGGGTTGCCAACAATGTCACGGCTAGAGCTACTGTGAGCTACAACATCGTGGATGACTTGGCCCAAACACCCACGGACATGTCCACTCTTGAGGTACTTAAAACTTTCCCAACATAGTAGAATGCCTTACTAGCTGCCCTTGGTGCTGTAGACCCCTCTGACTCCAATTTAATCACATTTGACATGGAGAACGAATAACCGCGGATGCCATCAAATATTTCATTTTAAATCCCGGTATCCATTCAGAATTTGGTCATGCACCGGTGTATTGTGGACGAGGGGGAATCCAGATGTGTTATGTCAACCTTAGTCTGGCATAAGCTTGGTTCCCCAATTCTGCAACCATCCTCTACCACTGTATGGGCTTATGATGGCCACCCCACTAAAGCCCAAGGAATCCTCCCACACGTTCCCATTACATTAGCCAGGAAAATAGTATTGATTGACATAGAGATTGTCAATGCTCAGTTGGACTATAATCTTCTCCTCAGGAGAAGTTATATGTATGCCATGAGAGTCATAGCATCAACTATTTTCTATCTCATGAAGGGAAAATCATGACCGTTGACCAAATAAATTATCATGATCCACAAGGGATAACTGCACCAGCCAATGTTATCCCTACAATCAATACCATCGATCCGCAAGGGCTAACCGCACCCGCCAATGTTATCCCTATGGCTAACAACAGGATTGACAACATACCAGCCTCCCCATTATTGAATGTGGGACCTGGGTTGTTTTCCAATACCACCATGACAACTTTCTTCTCCTTATTGTCACTACTGCTGACACTAAATGAGACTGCGGATTTGTGCATGCTCTTATCCAGCATTGCTGGAACCTAAACATCAAACCCAACCGCACCCCCAACAATAATCGCAACAATATCCGTAGTAGTATGCGTAGCCACAACACCATCCGCAGCCGCAACCACAACCCCATCTCTACATGCAACCATCAGGGAGTTATTTGGTCTCCTCCTCAGTCCATACAATTCCCTTCCTATTTCCCCCACCTGGTGTCATGAGTAAGCCTGTAATGGATACCTTAAAATTACCCAATTTCATATTGGGGATTCCCGTGTGGTACCTCGATCCATCGGCCCGACCTTTGATGCCCCAGGTAGTCTTAACCCCCATGCAACCCATTGCAGTCGAATGTCATCCTCCACTCGGCCCTCAAAAACCAACCACCGCACCCGCACCCACCCCGCCCCACCCCAAATGGGCTAGGGGAAAAAATGCAAAAGCTACCACTGAACCTCGACATATCCCGCCTTGCATCATCTATGAAGAACAGGGCCATGCAAATCAAAAATTCCCCGAGATCCCCATAATCCATGTGCATTTGGATGCCATGGATATAATAGAAAACATCCCCGTGGTTGAATTCCCAAGTGGGCCAATAGTGAGAAACAAGTCGTTGATAAAAAACCATGCTTGTGCCCTTTGCGGATTGTATGGACACTATTCTCACCACTTCCAGGACTTGTCCGAGTTTCGAATGGGTCTAGCCAACCTTCGACAACATGCCCTTGAATCTGAGATCACTCTGATCGAAGAAGTGCACCCCCCACGTCCTTCTTTAGACACCATGGCCAGTTCCACATACCCTCTAGTCTCCACCATCACCGACAGTCCATCAGAACTGTCTCTTCATTTCTTTTGCAACAATGAGGAGATACTTGAAGCCTTAACTGCCTTGGAATACCCGTGGGATGATATGCACCATCGCTCATTCTTCTTCCCTATAGTAGGGCTTTCACCCTAGCTACAGGCAGGAACGACTACCTTCCGTCTATAGGATGGAAGGGTAGGGTTCCTGTGAGGTGTAAGAAACCTACAAAGAAATGTTAGCTTTGAGACATGAAACCCTGCAGGAAACTGTCAGAGAAAGAAGAAATGGCTGCAAGAAATCAGAGGAGAACCTGCAACAAACTATGAGGAAATAAACCTGCAAATAAAATAAGCTAGCAAACTAAAATAACAATGAAAAACTAATGGTTATACCTTTTGTTTGGGTGGAAATGGGCCACCATGCCCTAGCTTGGGGTAGCACCTCTCTCTATGGGATAGAATCTTGGCTTGTGGAGCAATGGAGAAGAGGGAGGGTGAATTGGCTTGAGAGGCAAAGGGTCTCAAGGCACTCACACGGGCATCATAACGATAGGGAGAGAAGGAGTGTTTTGAGAGTGACCCCCACCCTTCTGTTTATACTTTTTCTTTGAGATTTTAGGGTTTTAAGCCCCTGGTTAGGGCTTTAGTCCCTTTTTTGGGATTTAAGATCATTTCACCCAATTCTTAGCTCCTTTGGGGGTTTTAAGCCCCTTTGAGGGGGTTTATCCCCTTTTTGGAGGTTTCCCCTATGAGAGCTATTTTGGCTCTTTTTAGGGGTTTTTAAGCCCCTATGAGAGCTATTTTTGGCTCTTTGTGAGTCTTTGCAAGGGTGTGGGGGTCAAATGAGGGTAGTGAAAGGTAGTGACATAGATGTCTTTGGGTGGTGTAGGTCATGTAGAGCTCATTGAAGGATTTTTTGGGTGAATAGATCTCCCCCTGATGTGTGAGGGTAGGAGCTCATCGTATGGCTGACGGGCATCATAGGATTTTCTGGGGAGAGGTTGTGCTTCCTGGGCTGGGGCATGGTGGATTTTGGTTTTTGTATTAATATGGTTCCCATCAATGGGTGAGATACAAATAATGTGTGACATGTATATGNAACTATGTCAAAAGAATAATGTGATCTAATATCTATAATACAAGAGTCAATCATGTACAACTGTTGTTACAATAGTGGTTGCCTTAATGAGAGGCTGAATACAATACTAATATGAAGAACTATTACATTGGACCCATGGCATTCTCATGGAATGCTATATTTTCATGACTGATGGTTTGCTAGATCTGGAATGATACATAGTTTACTGACGGAGAGTCAGAGTCTCTATGGTACAAATATGATGCATTAATCATAAATCTATATAGAAGCACTGCTAGGGATTTTGAACACTGTCTCCAACACAACCCCTAAATCACATGGGACATGAACCTGTTGGGGTCCCTCAAATAGACTCATCAATGTGCTAAAGTTAGGTGACATCTGGGGTCTTCGACCAATTACTGCATGGACCAATACCCTATATGAATCTCAACGGTGCGATGATGTAGCTGGAGTCGAGCACGTGAGACACAACTATCCCGAGAGGCACTAAGGACTCCTCTCAAGTGGTTTGAGCAACTCATCAATGAGGTCAATGAAACTAGGATACAGGGGCCTCTGGGTCTATCCTATGGAATATGTGTGTTGTCGTTGATAGAGGGAGACCTACAAGTGGCCAAGGCAATGGTGTTTCCTTGACCAGAAGCATGAGGGAGATATACGAACGATGTGAGGCAATATGAGGACTGACCCACTAAATGGGGGGGAGGAGGTGGAACAGGGGTAGGGAATCATGGGGGACTCAAACTTCCTTTGTTCAGAGTATGATGGCAGGGCGGACCAGGCAGCAAATGAAACTGACTCATGGGAAAGGGATCATAGCTATAATAGTAGGGATGTAACTGCATATGGAAAATACTTGGAGGAGGTAGACACTTTTGGTATTGATGGGATCCAAGGAAGACACATCATAGAATACTCTAAACAAAGGTGATCCAAAGTGGGAATGCTGCTGAACTGTTATTTGTGGGGTGGTGTCTAGAGACACTGTTGTGGTACGATCTCGTGGATTTTTGGTGAGCTCAAGAAAGTAAATGTTCAATGGTGCTTTCAATTTTAGAGAGCCTGAAAGCATGAAGAAGACTCCAGTGGGGGATCTTTTTCATTGATAGTCTCCTATGCCCAAAAAAGGTTAAAAGTGTACATAGGAGAGCTCGCCCATCCTTTAGGGGATGAGAGACTTCTTTACCATTGGTAGTCCAATCGTGTTGGAAAAGGTTAAACCTGTACTGAATGGATGGTCATTCAGATAATTTTACGAGCATGAATGAGACCAAGTTTGCTTGGTGATCTTTTCTTGATGAGAAGTATGGAAAATATCTTAACGACAACCCATGGTGAGCTTTTTTGTAAAGTTCGGCCTCTCTGCCCAAGAAAGCATAAAAGGATGCAGAGGGGAACGGTCTTGGCTTGAATGTGCCAAGGTGGTCCTTTTCGGATGGTATTCTACATAGTCTGCAAAAGGAGATAAACAAGATGATGTAGACTCCATTTCTTATACTTTAACGAGTAAGAAAGGAAGCAACTGTGCTCAGAAATCTTTTCATTCTTTTAGGAGTCAGAAAATAGCTTAACAAAAACTCCAGTATGGTCAACTGATTGAGGGGGCACTGAAGGTGTCCCCATGTCAGGACAATGGAAAGTGGTCCAAAGGTCATCCATGTAGTATGGATGGAGCAGGTTTCTCTTGAACATACCAATACATGCATGGGATAGATCGTGGCAGAGGCACGCGAATCATTGCAATAGAGGCACACAGACCGAGGTGGCTCTCGAAAAGAGGTCAGGAGAGTCTTGTGTGAGCTGTGGTGGATGGACTAGACTACATATGATGTGAGTGAAAGTCTGGAGATATTTATATGTGAAAGAAATGATCTGCCTTCCGGATGGTGGTCCAGGGACCCGCGTGAGTTGCGGTAGGCAGGTGTGACACAAGTACATGTCCCAAGACACTTGTATCACAATGTGGTATGTGAACCACGGTACCTCTCGGGAAGTGGCCCCAAAAATTACTTATTAAACATGAGACGATGGTCTCATTAAAATATAGAGGGCAGAATATTGAGCCCAAAGGTGTGAGGGGTGTCTCAAACAAAATCCAGGTGACTTTACTTAGAAGCTAATGATGCTGCCCCTAATGGGGGTCTCTGATTTGTGGTAAAAACGTTGCAAAACAAAAAAGGAAAAAAAATGCTATAAGGGACTCATAGTGGTTATATCAGGAATATACTCTCTTGAGGTGGAGCCCGTTGCGCGTCTTCTTCAAGAGTCGACCGTCTGAGTCAGCGAAGAGGTATGCCCCCTTGCCGAGACGAAGGTCATTGGCAAGGCAGGGTGACAGAATCTGGTATTTTATGGGAAGAACTGATTCCACACTATGGTTTAAAAGGAATGGGGTAAAATTGGAGGTGGTCTAATATATCTCTCCGTCATCACGTAAATGGTGCCGAGATAGATCAGGTGGATATTCCATAGCCGACGAGATGAAAGGGAAAATGGTGCTAGAGATCATGTAAATGGTATTGGTTGTGGCTTTGGTGGCCTTGTCCCCAGTCTCTATTGGAGGAAGAGGGGCAGGAGTCTTTAATGGACCTGGAGGTAGGTGCAACATCATCTCAATTGGTTGGACATGAGTCAACACATATTGGGGCCTCAGAGGTAGTGTAGGTGGTTCAAGATACCACAGAGGAACTCCCAGTGTGAAATCCTATAAATTGCGGGTTGCCAAGACAGACTTAATCATGATCCTGGATGGGAAGAAAAGGAAAAGGAAAAGGAAAAGGAAACAGATCATGTTGAGTGGGAATGAACCCCACTATTTCCCTAGTAATTGAGGTTGAGGTTGCGATTGAGGTTGCAGCTGTGGCTGGAGCTGCGGCTACGGATGGAGCTGTGGTTGCAGATGAAGCTACGATTACGGCTGGTGTTGTGGCTGTGGTTGGTGCTATGGTTGCGGTTAGGGTTTGGGTGTACTAGTTATAGATGATAACATGCACAAATTCGTAGTGTCACTTCATGTCAGTGGAGGTGACATGAAGGGGAAGGGAGCCGTCATGGTGGTGTCGGGAAACAACCCAGGGCCCATATTCAATAATGGGGAGGCGAGTATGTTGTCGAAAATGGTGTTGAGCGAAGAGATAATGTTGGCTGGTGATGTTATCCCTTGCAGATCAATGGTATTGATCGTAGGGATAACATTGGCCGGTGTAGTTATCCCTTGCAGGTCATGATAAGTTAATTGGTCAACTGTCACGATTTTCCCGTCATGAGGGAACATCATGAGATGGAAAACAGTTGATGCTACGGCTCTCATGGCATACATATAACTTCTTCCGAGGAGAAGGTTATAGTCCAACTGAGCATTGAAAACCTCTATGTCAATCAATACTATTTTCCTAGCTAACGTGATGGGGACATGCGGGAGGATACCTTGGGCTTTAGTGGGATGGCCATCATAAGCCCTCAGAATAGTGGTGGATGGTTGCAGAATTGGGGACCCAAGTTTCTACTAGACTAAGGTTGACATGACGCATGTGGATGCCCCCTCATCCACAATGCACCGGTGTATGAAAAAATTATAAGTGGATACCGGGATCTAGAAAGCAATGGTTGATGGCATCCATGGTTCTCTATTCTTTGTGTCGAATGTGATCAACTTGGAGTCAGAGGGGTCTATAGCACCGAGGGCGGCGCCCAGTAAGGATTTCCACTATGTTGGGAAAGTTTTAAGTACCTCAAGAGAGGACATGGCCATGGGTGTTTGGGCTAAGTCATCCATGATGATATAGCTCACAACAGCTCTAGCTGTGACATTGTTGGCAACCCGCCGTATGGGGGGGAGTGGGGGAAAAGGGGGTAAGTGAAGAGGTGTAATGGTTGTTTTGGATGTGGATGTTGCTGATGGATCAGTGGGTTCGGTTTTAGTTCTGTACTGATTTTGTTTGGTCTATAAATTGACCTATTCGGTTGTTAAGGCTAGCAGATGATGAACACCTGATTATGCTGTCGAAGGCGTAGTCAGGGAGGTGGGATTGTGTTGGGGAGCCGATGCAGCTGCCACCAGTCCTTGGATTGGTAATGGGTTTTGGAGCACCATAGGAGGAGATCCTGATGGTGTCGGGTTGGGTTGAGCTGGGGATGCCGTATTGGTGGCATGTTGAACCTCTTTCTTAATGGCTTTCTTAGCACGGACCATGAAGGGACACTCATATGTATAGTTCCCATAGACCTCGCATAGTGTGCACGATTGGTTTGTGCACAACGACGCGTTGTGTCATGGTGCATTTGGTTGCTGAGGATTTTGGGCTGACAGATTTGCCCTGGCATTGTCGGGAGGATTTGGTTGTTGATCGCCTCCCTACGTTTGATTGTTGCCTTGGTTCTAGGATCGGTTATTTCTTACTTGCCCTTGTTGGTTATTGGGGGCTGGCTAGTTGGGATGGTTTTGCTGTGCAAACACCTGTCCCAAAGGTGCCGGTGGACTAGGGGTGGGGGATTTAGCGGCTTAAATAGGTAGTACGTAGTAGACTTGGGGGGGGGGGAGGTGCCACAAATGTCAGCATTTGTCCTGCATATTGTTGTGCTAGCCAAGCTAATGCCTGGGCCTACTATTGCGGCACATGTTGTACATAAGAAGTTGTAGCTTCGGACTGGGACATCATTCTTGTATAGTCAAGAGTTTGGTTTGGGTAGGAAACACTAGGGGTGTTGCTTGGTTGTGGTGGCATCATAGGTGGTGCCAGGTGATGTGTGGTTGATGGGAGACAGAGCCTATGATTCCATTTGCAGCATGGGATTCCCCTAGTGCATCCCAGTAGGATGTACCTGCATGGGGAGTGTCTGGAATGATGGTGTAGAGGTATCCAGACTATGCATAAATGAGGTCAAACTGTTGGGCCTTCAAGATGGCCTCTTCCTTTGCTTGGGGATGTTTGGAGGTGACGTCCTTGGCTATAAGTGGCAACAAGGTTTTGAAGAACTAGTCTAGGAAGATCCTATCATCAATATTGATATTCATTAGAGGAAATTTGAGTTCTAAAATGGGCCTCCTAAGGAAAATAATAAAATAATAGTTATTAATTTTGGAGGAAAAATGAAAAAAACTACTTTTTTTGTTCGTATTTTCGACATATCTCCCTATGTTTTTACTCAAATTCTGAGTGGGAGAGCTTGTTGGATGCAGAATTTAATTCCACATCCAACGAGTACCCACACTGCATACTTTTGATAGACCCAACTACCCCAAAAATAAGAAATACATCATCATCACATTTTTCAGGCATTTCTTGTTTTTGGGGTAGCGAGGTCTCTCAAAAGTATGCAGTGTGTGTACTCGTTGGATGCAGAATTAAATTCCACATCCAACGAGCTCTCCTACTTGGAATTTGAGTCAAAACATAGGGAGATATGTCGAAAATACGAACAAAAAAAGTAGTTTTCTTTTATGATGAATATGTCAATTCAACCATTATGGTTGACTCATTTTATTGAAATTCTATTGGTTCTTGAATTATAACTCACAAAATTTATTTTTGGCACGTTTTCTTATAAGGCCCATTTTAGACCCCAAATTTCCTCTAATGGCACAAGCTGCGACGTCGCCTCCATTCATGGATGTGGTCGATGATGTGGGTCGCAGTGTTCTGGCAGCAAGATAGCAAGATTTATACTCCTTCATCATATCTGATGGGGATTTGGAAATATTGCAGGAACATAAAGGCCAAGGAGTTGAAGTATGGGTACTTGGCTTGTGGTAGCTCAATGTACCACTTGGTTGCAGCACTTGTGACGGTGCGTTGGAACAGTATGAGTCTGATCGAATCATCTACGATGCTGTTTGATGAGCACCATAGGTGAAACGTCATGATATGGTTTTGGGGGAATTCCCCCACCTTCCCTTCAAACTTAGGGACGTTTGAGGGGAGTTTGGTTGGCATGGGAGGTCAAAAGGTTTGATGACAGATGGGGTTGTTCGTTAACCTAGCCAAGTCAGGCAGGTTGAGGCGTTCCATGAAGGGGAGGTTTGACCCAAGGTTGATGTGGGAGGGACTGAAAACGGTGGTGGGGTTTGTAGGAACATGATGTACTTGCGTGACTGGGGGTACTTGTGGCACCATTGCATACGGGCCACTACCCCCAAGTGTGATAAGAGGGGCCATGTAGGTGGAAGGGCCCACTAGTACAAAATGAGGAATTAGCTACTAGGTGACTAAAAATTCTAGTCACCATAGTTTTTTCAAGTGATTTACTACTAAATATGAGCAATTTTGATTGACCCAACTATAAACGACTAAAATTAACGAGTAATTTAGTCACCAGTTAACGAATATGACTAGATAATAAGTGATAGAGTTAAAAATGATTAACATAAACGACTAATTTAGTCATGTCATAAAAAATGACTAGCTAGAAGAATATGAATTAGTCATTTTTAATTGTGTCATGGAAAATTGCATATTTGACAATTAAGTGACAATTTTGTAAATTGTCTCCCTTCTATTAGTAAAATGGTGTCATGCACCTCAATCATAGAGATCCAACAAATCATTTGCACAAATTTTCTCTTGACCATCTTTATCCCTGTTGCACCATTGAATTAGCAAACCTGGTTAAGCACATTCCAAAGGAATATTAGGTTCCTACATCAATTAAGAATTAGGCACTAGAACCATTACCATATTGATACCTAGATAGAATCATCATAGCCCTACATCCCATCGAGAACCGGTCATTCGAATAGGCCTCCTCCACGTAGACTTACCAACTGCATCCAATGCATGGCCAAAAAAACACATCAACTTCGGATATGTGGGCTAAAGGTATCGTTCGACCCCTGCTCCCCTTTTTTTGCACTTGATACCCTTTTTTTGTAGATGATAGCCAGTTTAGGATCTCGCAGTGACTAGTCAAAGCGCTTCAAAGGTATGGTTCTTATCGCTTCGATCATGTTCATCACTCCAATCAATGACCAATTTTTATGGCATTTTACAGGTTTCAATGCTACCATAGTTACTGCTTCCACTTTACATTCACAATTATCACCATCTCCAGCCTATGCTCTCATAGCCATATGCATTTTGAGCTTTCAGCCTGGGAAAAGCATGAGCACCCTCTTGCAATGCTACTATTTGAAAAGGTCACTGGTTTTTGCACATCAACATTCCTCACATGCTTCAAAAGAAAACTGAAGCAAACCTTAGAAGAAGTGATTAAACTTTGCAAGAAGGTTTACTTGTTGCAGGTGTCATTGTAGATCACAGGTCGAATGATACCTTTATCCCACAAATCCAAAGTTGACATGTTTTTTTGGCCATGCATTGGATGCATTTGGTAAGTCTACATGCATGAGGCACATTCGAATGGCTAGTTCTCGAGGGGATCTAGGGCCCTCATCGACACCAGTACAAAATGATGAATTAGCTACTACATGACTAAAAATTCTAGTCACCACAGGTTTTTTAAGTGATTTACTACTAAATATGAGCAATTTTGATTGACCCAACTATAAACGACTAAAATTAACAACTAATTTAGTCACCAGTTAACAAATATGACTAGATAAT
>LPNX010871220.1:301220-313796 GCA_001517045.1 Pseudotsuga menziesii
TAACATAAACGATCAATTTAGTCATGGCATAAAAAATGAATAGCTAGAAGAATATGAATTAGCCATTTATGTTAGTCATTTTTTAGTGTCACTCCAACAATAGAAAATTGCAATTTTGGTGATGAAGTTGTGTTACAATTTACTAAATTTTGACACTACAGATAATTTTTGCAGGATAAGTACAAGAACATGCTAACCATATTGCTATGTTCAATATCCTTCGTCATTTTGTATACCTTATAAGATTAATAAAGTGGGATCTAAACCACCCAAGTTAGCGCTAGCACTACAATATAATTCTTACTTTGGGGAGGCTATGGATATGTTTGATAACATATCAATACCTTTTCTATAGTGTTGACTCAACATCCTGGGCTACTCTTGCCTCCAGCAGCAGTCTTGGCACCAACTCTCTGGACTTAGTTTCATTTATGTTGGGCCTATCCATTGGAGGCACAAGGTGGGGGAATTGAGACAGAGTGTCATCTTATGGCACAAAATTTTATGAATCCACTGCATTTGTGCAAAATAACAAGGTTGTATAGGGGGTGATTTTTAATCCTATTCACAAATGCTCCCGTCAGGATTGGGAAGATACCAAGAATCTCACTATCGCTTAGTGCATGAGGGTGGGGAAAAATAATTTTCCATTGTGTTACAAAATACCTCTCATGGAAGGGAAAATTTTGAAACACCAATAGGAAACTTATGTAGCATAAATATATAATTGGTGCAACAATAATATATGAGAAGGAGAAAGAGGCATCTGGGAAACTTAGACCACTGCTGTTGAACTTGTGATTTATGAAAAACATTAGTACTACAAGGATTGCACTTGTTTCTTTCCTTGACTAATTGTGTTTCACGAAATTCATGTGCAACTGAAGAATAGATGAAAATGACAGCCATTACAGGTTCAAGCCTCATTCAATTGTTTGTGGTTTAGCACGTTTTGATGGGCTCATTATTATGTTCATCTAGTTTTTTACAAGCCATGGATTTTTTTCCACATTAACACTCCCCTTTTAATAGTCAACATGTACAACAATTACAAAAAATAAATGGTTTATAAAGAATTATCTACATAAAACCTTTAAAAATTAAAAATTGGTTTGGAATACAAATTCTTAGATTGATATTATAACATCTCCCTTAATTTGAAACTACCATTATTCACAATTTCAATTATACCTTATAATTCATCTTTCACTTAAATATATGGTTGTTATTATCATTACTAAATCTATCTTACTATTGAAAAACAATTTCCAATAAGTTATCTTATGTAAAGAAAATATTTAATTTAATTTAATATATATATTATCCTTAAATTTTAATGAGCTCTATCACTAGATAGTATTATAATTACAATCAACTCTATTTTATCATTACTAGCTAGTTTGGGATTGTAATTACAATCAACTCTCTTCGTCACCCCCAATGGATGAGACTCTCTCTTAAATGCTAGTTTCTTTGGACCAAGGAAAGGACCTATAAATACTATTTTCCCCTCTTTACTGTTCCATCAACCCACCTCTACCTCGCCTTAGCATGGCTCACGAAAGATGACCCAAGAAAGATGAGGGTGATGGTATTCTCTATTATCTAGAATAATAAATCTATGGAGGATCATAAAGACCTGCCATAAAGAGACAGATATCACTCATAAGGGTAGGCACATTGGCGTGTAGTATATGAAGTTTAAATAAACAACACTTCCAGGAAGAAGGGAAAGGACGCTGGTATGCTTCAGACATATTTCTTATCTGTAGTGCCTGTCTTCGGTATCAGATTGTCAGTACAATGCTTGAAGTTCAAGTGGAGCTTGAAGGAGCTCACCCCCTAGGCTTCTTCTGGATCGAATAAAGAGGTATATGCCCAACATGAACAATAATATCAACTATGGCCAGAACTAATTAAATCTACATATTACCGACTCAAATTTAAAATATAAAAATAACTCATTTACCTCTATATGCTTGATCTCCAAATATGGCACCTTGTCCAGTTTCTCAACAATGTATGGCCTTAGCATAACAGGGGGTTGCACTGCAGAAAGAGATGAATTTGATTGATTTGCATCCTTGTAAGAAACCAGATTGGAGAATGTAGGTAACCCAGAACCCATGCCCTCAATGTAACTACTAGACCAAACGGATGGTGGAACCCTTATAAATGTTATAATCAGATAGTGTCAGCATATCACCCAACTACTTGCCCACAAAGTGCTAATTCTGAAATGTCATAGGGATACCCAATTTGGCTTGAATTTTTATGCTTGAGAGAAACGATGAGATCTGAAGGTTATACTAGAATGGTAATGGATTTCCCTCAATATTCGTCACAAAAATTTGATAATACTGTATCCAGCAATGAACCAGATTCGAGGAAGCTCCAAGATCTACTCAAAACCCCTTGAAACGCCCTGAAATGAATGGATCTCACCAGAAACAACCTGGATCTTATCATACTTGCTTAGATATCTTCGAGAAAACACCCAAATATTAAAAACAACTTGCATCTGGTCAGGTCTATTTAATTCACTGAGAGGAAAAACATACATGAAAAACCCTTAAGTAACCAATTCCCATTAGGTATTCCTTGTACTACAGTCAAAGCACATATTTTTTTTGGGATTGGCCAAGAGTCTTCTGAATACAGCATTTTTTGTCACTAAAATATTCAGCAACCATGGGAGGAAGCTAAAGGAAATGGAGAAGTGATCTTTAAACTGCCCAGAGCACAGAGCTTGACCTAACCTCTGTGTTCTTTGTTAGATTTCTAAAATCTATGGGTCTTTGTAGAGTGGGTATTGAATTTGTTTGTGTGTGTGTTCATGCCTGTGTTTACCCTGCAACCTAGCTTTCCAAGTAGAATCCAATTTCTTCTCCCATTTGGCTGCAGCTGTGGATTGCTCATCATGATTGTTCTTACTTTCTGCTCTCACATGACGTAGACCCTTAGGAGGTTCTTTTAATTCAATCATTCCATAATAATCCAATCCATGAACTCACCACATGTAGGTAGCAACAACATCCAAAATCTATAGACCTTCAAGTCCCTTCACAATATTTGTGCCCCTCGCAATTACAACACCTATGGAACCACGTACAGATTTGTCTCCTTCAAACTTGTCTTTCTCTGAACTACCAAGAATGTTTTCTTATATACCTTTCTTTGTATCTAGTTTGTGAATAAGAGCCTGTCCAAGTTCTATATCCTTTTTAACTCACCTAGGTTTAGAACTCACTAGAGGAGCCTTGGGAGCACTAGAAACAAGGTCATTTTCCTTTACAGGGCCCCTACCATGTCTCCTCCTTTTGCCACTAACCTCAGCATCATCATTGGAATTGTGGTCACTCCCTTGACCACCTTTTGTAGATAATGCTATAGAATCAATAGAACTTGGACCTCTACATTCAAAACCCCACAAATGTTAGAGAAAGAATCAAGTAAAGAATGCTAATATTTGCATTAATAGAAGTGACGAAAATATACACAGAAACAATAACTCACATGTCTAGGGTTCCATTCTGTAGCTCTAAGAGGAACTCCTTTGCAGTTGCTTTTGCGTTTTCATTTCTCTTTGAACATCAAGAATAATTTCTATCAACTACCAAAATAGAAAATTACTTTATCATGCAGATATAAAAATAATATGGATTTTAATTATATGATACAACATACTTGCATACAAAAGAGAAACCAGGAGGTTAACCTTTGTATGACAGCTTCTAAGTGTGAAGGGTCGCATTTATCCTTCAGCCTACATCACAAATAAGAAACCAAGGCTTATATGGGAATTGAAATAACATCAAAATAGATATACAATTTGAATGTCAATCACAAATTAATGTGCCAATGCTTTAAAATAGCTTACCAATCCTCTTCTTTGTGAGCTTAAAAATATGCACGCTTCTGGGTGGTAATGTATTATGTTCTATATTCTTGGTATCTGATATACATAAAACCATTTTTGTCATGATCATGCATGCTTTCACATGAAAAGAAATGCAAATAAAAATGTAAAGGAGCATTTGTTTCAACATAAGAGGTCTCAAGAATTTATTTGGTAAGAGAAACTAGCTGCGCTCTGCTTCAGTCGGTGATATGTGATCCTCTAGTTCATTAATAAATTGTTTATAGGTCATCAAACCTCCCTTGAAAGCACCCATATTTTATTGGATTATAAAATATACAAATGTACTTAAATGTATTGATAGACTAAACCGTAATGTCATAGTTTCAACTTTCAAAGGCTTTGAAAACATTAATATATACAAAAATAGAAGAACAAATAGGCAGTGGATATGAATGCGTAGAATGCTTGATATTATAATAGAACAACGTATTAGAAATGACAGAAATCATTATGCAACAAAAACATTTCATTTTAAAAAGTTGAACAACACGTCAACAAACACAAACCCAAATGAGAAAAATATGGCACCTGAACTCTGATATCCACTTATAGCTGAGGGGTTCCCATCTCACCAAATCCAGCACGTTTAGAGCCTAGAAAGTCTACAACATGGACAAGAAACAACATTATTATGTGGGGAAACATACCTGAATATTAGTAGAAAATATGACAAATAACAGCCTGTTAGGAATCACAGAGAACGTATGTTAACCAACACACACATACATCAGCTCTAGCCTCATGTAGCAGCAGACAGTTGCACAACATATCATATCAATTATTAAGACATCACAGAGTTTGTAGGGTACTACAACTAAGAGAGTACTATTTAGGTTACCCAGAGATCCACCTTGGAAGCCACTAGATGCACGTCCTAGGTGCCAAATGTGGGGTCTTTCATCACCATATCCAGATCTTCCTCCCATTCCACTTCTATCATATCCTCCAATGTTATCATAACCAAACCTGCCATCAATTTGAGATCAGGCAAAACCATAACACTAAAACCTGCTGATGTTAAAATAAAATTCCATAAAATAGTCTATATTCCTTTGTAGCTACTTGTGTTTGTAGAGCAGGTATTGAAGTCATTTGTGTGTGTGTTCATTTCTGTGTTTGCTTGTTGTCATTTCAACTTTGGGGGGTAATTTATTAGTGCATGGTGTTGTTGTTGCTCATTGCAGTCCTCAAAGGATGTGGGGATAACATGTTTGTTGTTCATGTTCTTCCTATTCTTGAGGATGCAAGGAAAGTGTTAGACAATATGCCTTAATGGAATGTGGTTTTGTGGAGCGATATGATTGCAAGGTATGTTTTAAATGGGAAAGTTGAAGAGGCTGTCAAGATGGGTTGGAAAGCGTTGATGATGGGGATGAGGCCAAATGATTTTACTTTCTCGACGGTGCTTCTGATTTGTTCAAACATCACAGATTATAATCAGGGTACGCAAGTTCATATTCTCAACATAAAATATGGATTTTATTCATATAATTTTTTGGGTATTTCTCTAATTGGCATGTCTGCAAAAGGTGTGTTTGTTTCTAGTTTTGTTCATTCCTTTTGGGAATCATGTCAAAATTCCCATGAATAGACAGCTCAAATCTAGATTGTGAATTTTTTTAATAGGATATGTAAGTGGCTATGGTGTTAATTATAATACAATAACTAGTGCTCCGTGGACTCAAAAACCCAATGCTCTTATGTGCCAATAAAACTCCATGCCCTGTTTTTTCGTTAAAGGGCCACCAGGTATTCTATTTGAGTGAGCATGTTGGGATGCACTTTTCCCATAATGAGTTAGCATGAGACTGGTATTTGAATGAAAAGGTTAGTGATGGTCTACAAAATGCTCATAGACACTCCTTACATTTGATTGTTGAGAATTAGAAGAAGGGTGCTTGGTTATTCAGCTTCATGCTACAACACAACTGTTGGTGATAGATCACTGGGCATGAAATCTCTCTTATAAACATAGTTTTTTTTTTTTATTGGTTTTGGGACGTTAAGAATCTATAGAATCCTTGTAGCTTGTGAACAACTATCTAATTGGTTATCTTCAACTCTATATATTGCCTTTCCATGTATATATTCATAAAGTGCCACTATGTCTATCTAATTGAAGGGTTGGTGGAATATTAGCTGGGAGGTGATATTGGGTTTGTTGAGCTATTCACCATAAGGGAAAATTAGTTCAAGCACAAGCTATTAAACAAAGTCTATCCAAGAATGATATCTCAAAACAGTTAGAGTTTCACAAGTTGCCAAAACATTCATGATTATGGTATCATCATGATGAAACAATGAACCTTGCCATTAAAATGAGTTGCTATCTGTAAGAACAACGGGACTTTGGATAAACCAAGTATTTAGTGAAAAAGAACTTGCATAGTTTTGGTCTATTGCCCTGACCACTGGTTTCCTCATCCTGTGTGCCACTTGGTTAAAACCACAAAGAAACTAGAATATTGATTCCTATTTGCATTGTAGTTGGTTGTTGTGTGTAAGCTACACACAGAACAAACCTTGCAGCCATCATAAGAAGAGTGACCTCTGTACAAGACTCAGAACAACGACTAGAAGTAATTTTATGCATAGTATCCATGTTGGTGAAGTAAGTGGGCTCTATAAGTGGATCACAACACATAAATTAGGGTAAGGAAGCATGGGTTTCATGACTTTTGGATTAAATTTCTGCCATCCAAGTTTGTCTCTTGAACTCATTAAGGCTTGAAAATTTTACCAAGTCATGAGTTTGACCAGGGCTAACGAAGTATTACTTCCAAGTTTTGAAGTATACTTGGCCTTTTTTAGACAAGTTGAATATACATGTCAAGTACTAAGGAGACTCAGTAGGTCTTGTAACTAATATCATCCCAGGGATGCCTTGGCTTATCCACTGTGCCTCTTAGGCCCCTGTGCCTATGTCTCCCTTTCTTGAATCCAACCAATTCTTTTCACCACCGAGTGCCTTATCTTGAGCATCCCTCAAACTATTTGGCCCTTTTTCTCTCAAAAGGAAGCAAAAGTTTCGATCAAAGGAATCAAGATAATAGAACATGATAGCTACTAGCGAGGTTTAATATTTTCATGAAGCCTTTGCACTATCTGATTAAATATTTTATTGAACTCTTCAACATATTTGTTCTCATTATTATCTCTAGTTAAGGCATCTAACCAATACCTATTGTATTTTTTTCCTTCCATCTTTCCATAAAAGCACTTTTGATCTGAGCCATTGTGGTTATAGACTTATAGTGTTTTCAAGGAAACTTGTGAACCAATATATAGCTTCATCTTAATGACAATACAAAAATTTCATAAGCACATCTAAATGACCAACCTTGTATTGCTTTATCACGGTCATGAAAGCAATCCAATAGTCTCTCATTGATACTGCATTATTTCCTGAAAACATGGGAAACATATCGATTTCTCTTTTTGGAATGTCATGAGGTGCTCCTAGAATATTTGAAAAGTTGAATGGATTATAACAGATTTGTATTTAGATTTATTTGATTAATTTTATGGTGGTTGATGTCGGTAAGACTAGTGCCAAATTCCACAAGGGAAAATGGGTGTTGAATTTTGACATGTGTATGATATTTTAAAAAATTGCAGCCTGTAATAGAGATAACACTTGAGATATTAACATTAGTAAAACAAATGCAGTAGTGAAACAAGCATCACACAATTGAACACATGATTTTCCACGGGGAAACCATTTAAGGACAAAAACCCCAAAGCATTAATAATTCATCCTCTAAATGAGATGACTGAGTTTGTACATGAGCAGATAATTTATTCACAGAACTCTGAAATAAGATGTAAATAATTTTTTTCCCAAACTAAAGAATCCCTAATACTATTGCTACTACTTGCTGCTACGTGGATTGTACTTTCATTGTTGCCACATCAGCAAGGTCTAGTGTTACCTCTCAGATGTCTGCTGCAAGCTCAACGAGGGTCTGTTGATGGACTGTTAGAGCCTTAATAGGGATCAGATGCAAGGAGAGCCCTAGCAGGGCTAGTGTGCCCTACTCTTCACCACCATCGAGGTTGTTAGTAAACTAGTATACAATATATAGTATACAGTATACAGTGACTCTAGAGAAGCTAGTATAGAGTTTTCTTGTATAGGCCATACTTTCATTCTCTTAGATTTGATGGATGTCTCTTGGTTTATTTTCCTTTGTCTGTACTATGTAGGTAGCACAAGTCCTTGGGCATGGTGTTTGGCATATGAACTGCAACTGAAGGGATATTTGTTATGTTGTTTAGGTTATTAACTTGAATGTTCTTAAGTTGAGTTCTCCCTCTTTGCAGGGGATTTTTATTCAACTCCATGAGAGACAGTTCCATACATATTATGTAAAATGAATGCACAGAAGGATCTTTTTGTTTCCTTAAACAAGTAATAGTATTTTTCTTCTAATCTTATAATAGTTGGGGCACTAGAAAATATACCCTTCTATATATTTCCCAAATAATAATATATTTGGATGCATTAATTTATTGTAATGAAGTACTCAACATAAATTTTAAGTTAATGTCCATTGTCAACATATACAATCCAAACAAGGCAGGGAATATAAGATGAAGTATATGTTGACTTCAGGGCTGGTGAGCTTTCTGCACAATATCTTGAGAATCTAGTGATAATTGTTGCAAATCCTAAGCAAGTCAAGATCCCATATTGGTTTTTAAATAGACAGAAAGACATCAAGGATGGCCGAACCACTCAGGTGGTATCCAATGGTCTTGACATGAAACTCAGGGATGACTTCGAACGCTTGAAGAAGATCAGGTACTATGACATTTTTTGTGCACTGTTATGTGTCATAATTGAGTTTATATTATTAGGTTGTTGGTGGTGTTCACAGTTGGTGTTAGTAAATTTTTTTTTATTCTAAATGATATAAAATGGAAATGGGGTAGTGATAGATAGTCACATGCATTTTTGAATTTGATCGGATTTGAATGTCAGTCAAATTGTTTGCAAAAAGACATAACCTACAGTATTATTGGGCAAGAAGGTGAGGGCCAAGATAACTTATGTAGTAGTTTGAGATCAATGATTCATTGATTAGAAATTGCCTGCAGTATTTATTTCTGAAAATGCATCGTATATGTCATTGATTATTAATAAATAATACAAGAACTGTATACTAGGGGCAGGCTGTGATTATGCAGATCACTCATAAGGAGAGTCGTCATTTTAAAATGCATTATAGCCAGTGCTAGATGAAATTGTGTTGCTCACTGTGAACTAATTGTGGTGATAAAAAATTAAAGGGGTAGCATCACTCAAAAGGATATGCCCGTAAATCTGATTGCATTCTAGATACTTCTCCTAGAATTTCTGGTCATTCAACTGCCCCCAAACATCTCTCCTTTCCAATTAAAAATAGGGGTGTCAAAGAATGTTGGATTCATCAACAATGAATTACCTAAAGATCTGGCAGTCATGCAACCCCAAAATACATGTTCAACTGACTTCAGTAATGCATTCAACTTTTGGCCTTTATGGTATTGATGCAATCAAATGAAAACCATGAAGAACTGGGGGCATTTTTTTCAAATGATCTTGAGTTTATGAATGATTTGATGAAGGTGTTGCAATCTGAGGACTTTATACCATATAACATTAGATCAGGCGCTATTTGGGCTTTAGGATACCAGTTTGTGGTAATTTCTGCATGTCATGAGAGGAGTTGGGTGTTAAATGTTCCAAATATTGTTAGCAATGCAACAAATCGTGTGTTTTTATTGAGCTTGCTACAAAAGGCTATCATGTCATTGACTACTATGGAAGCATATCCTGTTGTATTATTATAAGTGGATTTATATTTTTTCTGGAATATGTAACATCATCCTAGACTTCGCCAAATCCTATGAGAGAAACTGGACTAATTCCTTCCCTTTTGCCTTTGTTAAAAGACACCAATTCTTGTCATACACACCTTGTCATATTTGCTGTAAATATTCTCCAAAAGTTTATGGATTACAGCAATCCAGCAGTCACTCTGTTTCAAGATCTTGGAGGGTCTAGACAATACTATTAAGAGACTACAATTTCAGGTTACAAGTGTTGTGGAGTTGTCAGCAGAAATCAGTATTGCATGTTCAACATATGATGATGATAAAGGCCAAATTCTATATTCTCGGAGGTGTCTTATCAAGGCCTTACTCAAGGCACTGGGAGCAACAACATATGCCATAGCAAGGCCTACATGCTCATAGGAGAGTACCTTTTCATCAAGCCTATCATTAATATTTTGTCATTCCCATAAGTTTGGTGGTGACATCTTCTCTTCAGTTGTGACACTTATGAGTGAAATCATTCATAAAGATCCAACTTGTTTCTCAATGTTGCATGCAACAAGTCTTACAACTACATTCTTGGATTCTATATTACTTCTCCCTTCCTCAAAAGAACTTTGCCGCATCCCTAGTGGTATTGATGCACTATGTCTCAACAATACAGGATTGTAGGGAGTAACTGAAAGAAATGCTTTGCAGTTTCTTGTAAATATCTTCACATCACGAAAGTATTTGCTACCATTGAATGAAAGGGTCACTCATTTGGATAATTCAATGGAAGAGTTGATGTGCCATTTCCCTTCTTTGAGGGGACCTGGTGTAGATGTTATCATTGAAATTCTTGAGAAAGTTGCTTCAGTGGGTGACATGGGGTTAGAAGCCAAAGACAAATTGGATAGTCTTGTTCCTATGGATACTGATTCTGAATAAAATCATAAGGAAGGTGTTGGAACTAGTGGATTGTCTATTGAAAATATGACTAATGAACGCTTTCTACAATTATGCATTTCACATGCCATGGTGTTTGTGCATTAGGCAATGGAAAATCCTGAAACTTGTAGAATATTTGTTGAGAAAAAGGGAATTGAATCCCTTATGAGGTTCTTGGATCTTTCAAGTATTCCACTATCATCAGAAGGGATGTCTGTAGCTGTGCACATGGTTGCAGTTTGCAAAGCATTCACGTAGCAACACTCAGTTGCCCTTGCAAAGGTATTTTGTGCTCATCTAAAAGAGCATCTCAAGACTACATTAAATGTTTTGAATCCTATTGCAGGGACTAATTTATTAGCTGCAAAAGATGGACTGAATCGAAAAGTCTTTTGGTGCTTGTTTGTGGTACAATTTTTTGTCTTTCTAGTTGATGCTACTAAAGAGAACGCATAATATATTTGTTCACTTTGATTTTCTTTCATATATATTGGAATTTGAGTGTATAGGTGCCGCAACTCTACCATATATAGAATTTTATTTCTTTTTTAAGATATAATTGATTTAGATTTTAGTGGATTTCTAGATTTTTGTAATGATGCAGGTTTAGAGTGATCATTTTGAGGAGTTCTTTGCACCTGAATTAGAAAAGTATGGGTACATAGCTGTTTATAAGAAGCCAACAAGGGTTTGAGTTCTTATTACCTAATATTTTTTTTGGTGAAAGTTCCATATTTCTTGAGATGTAGACCAGACAATGAAATAACATATGTATTTGGCTTACAGCCTATAATACTATTGATAACATCATATTTTTCTGTGTAGTACAAGAAATACAAATATGCTTTTCTCTTTCCATTGATTCACATGGATAGACATTTCAAGTAAGGTTCATTTGCATCTCTCCAATGCTTTCCTCACCATCCTTTTTATCTTCATGTAAGAAATAGAAGACTGCAAGGAGAATGCAAAAACTCTTACGATTGAATCCTAGAGAGCCTGAAAGATAAAAAATGAGTGAGGGTTCAAGGGACCTCAAGGAAGAAGCCCAATACCAACAACACATTTTATTGTCAACTATTCTAATATCCAAGGCTATACTCAAGGGTGTTTTAAGGTTCTTTCTATCCATTGGTTGTGTGACTTGAAGCCTACACTGCCTGATAGAACTAGTATTGGAGGTTTATTTATAATGCCTCTTGTGATTGGCTCTATCTAGAGGTTGTAAGTAATAAATGACGAGCTTTGAGTTAGCAATGCAGGGAGTTCTATCTATGAAATTTTTCTGCTAGAAGTGAAGTATCTCCTGAAGAAGCAAGGCGATACATCTCTTGTCCTCCTACTATATGAAACTATTTAAGGAGTTATTACAGTCTCTGAACAAGCAGTGATATCTAAAACTGATTTCATAGAAGACAATATGTCTAAAGATGAAATGTTCTAGTTTAGGTTCTTGTATACAGTGTACAAGTGCAATAATCCCTTTGAAGAGGATGCTCTGTCTTTGTGTAGTTGATGGGAATGAGCCTGAAGCTAGGCTAAGGGAACACTAAGGCTGTCCACAAACTGATGGTGTTCACAAGAGTTGGCCAATAAGCTATATTTTGATTCTTTGTTTTTAATTACTTTATAATTTCCACTTTTAGTGTAGAATTTCCAATAAGCACGTCAAGGTAAGAGATTGAGTTATTTATGATTGGGAATTTCATAGTGGGTGAAGGTCTGGATTGTGTATTAGATTAAGATATTTGTATGTTTATAATACTCTTCAAAGTGTTTTGGGAATTTCCATCATGGAGAAAATGTGCTTGAGGTTTCATGGAAAGCAATGTTTTTTGTTAATCCAAAGTGGGTAGTGATGGTCCCTGTAGATGTTGTTTTCTTTTTTACATGATATCTAAATT
>LPNX010871220.1:326871-340204 GCA_001517045.1 Pseudotsuga menziesii
AATGTACATAGCTCTCAGGAATTAGTTTATCATAAATACTAGTTACTGGTAAGTTGTAATAGTAATAATTATTTAGTTTGTAGATTTATATCTATCATAAATTTGTTTGAATATCATCATTGTCAAGCAATAACAACTTCTTAAAGGGTGCTAGCTCAATGGTAGAGCGCCTGCCTAATTATAGGCAGGAGGTTGGTGGTTCGATTCCTCCGCGCCCTATCATAAATTTGTGACTACAAAAATGACTAAATTCACATATATACGACTATCAGTAGCTAATTTCCTGTATCTTAGTCGTATTTAGCTTAGTCATTAATATGTTAACATCTAGTAGTTTATTTAGTCGTATATTTGGTCATTATTGGTTGCAATCAATGACTAAATCAGTGACTAAATAATCGAATAAATAAATGACTAACTCAGTGAATAAATCAATGACTAAATCTGTGACTAAATCATTAACTATCAATGACTAAAACAATGACTAAATAAATGACTATCAATGACTAAAGCATTGTTTATCAATGACTAAATCATTGTCTATCAATGACTAAATCAATGACTACTAAGTCAAGCTATTAATGACTAGTGAAATACGACTAGCTATAAGATAGTGGAAATTTGCTACTATTGGTCACCGACTCAAAAATAGTCGTTTATAGCCTGATTTTAGTCATTTTTCTAGTCATTAATTTCTCATTTTCTACTAGTGGCCACTGCCCCCACGCATGCCAAGCGAGACAGTGTGAGTGGTAAGTATGGGTGGAGGCAGCTGACTTATGACAGTCTACATGATAGTGCTAGGACCACGAGCAAGGGTGTTGGTGGTGGTGTGAGGTATGGACATTGGTCCACTGCCAATCACAAGTCCAAAAAATGGTTCCAGATTTGCACTAGCCATGGGGCTAAATGGTGTGGTGTGTAAATTTGGCTCAGATTGATAGGATTTTGAGTCTGAGTCAGAGGCCGTGTGGCCTTTTGACAGTGTAGAGGGTCATTGAGAGTGGTCTCGATGATGTTGGTTCAAGGATCTGAACTGTGGTGGATCGCTTCTTAGGAATGAAGAAGAGTGTGGGGGATCAATTTTTTCTGGTTGGTACATCAGGTGGTGAAATCTGGTAGTGAGGTTTTGGACCCTGGTTTCAGTGGATTCCTATTGGATTTCAGGTGGTCACTCAGCCACCAAGACTTCCAGGAGACAATGCTTGGCTTTTTCCTCACGAGAGTGCTAGTCAATCGGTAGGTGTCATTGCCCGTTTCGCTTGGAAATTCCTCTCAACGACCAACTACTTTGGGGTTCCCATGGTACTCCTCATAATGAGTTTATGGGATGAGCCCAAGTACTTCCCATGGTTAAGGAAGTCAGGGACTTAAGTCCTCAAATACTGCAAGTGTTCGAATTAGTGTAAATTAATAAATTTTAATGGCTAGCTCAACGTCATGAACTGAGTTTGGTTGTTTTATTGGGTATGGTTTGTGTGCATTTCCATTGTATTTATGTTATACTTGGTGGCTTCTTGTATGGTTTATGAATATTACGCAGAGATTTTTGTGGTTTGTTACAAAACTTACAACATGGGTAATCCTGTTATGAGAGCAGTAAATTATGAATAGAAAATTTAAACATGCCATACATGAATCTGAACTATGGTAGACTCACTAGGTGATTGCCTTACACCTGTATTTCTCTTCGACCAGGAAAGAGTGTTGGGCTCTCAACACAATGGGACTAAGCCCATTTGTAGATCCTCAGGTCACTCTCCGAGTGTAAGGTTAGTCAACAGGGAGGACACGAATGTCTTGAGGCCCTCTGGGCCTACCACCCCCTCTACCTTCCAAGTCACTCATTTTTAGTGGTCTTCAAAAATTACAAATGAAGTGCCTATTACTATACGAGTTTCACCCTTTGTCTTATTCCAGAATACCCCGAAGGGTGATGACTGGGTAGAGGAGGAAGGTCTAGGAAAGGTGTTAATTTCCAGTTAAGAACTAAAACCTAACCTATAGTAATTTTATTCAAGCCTTAAATCGATTCATTAAACCATTAACCAGTTAAATTTGTCATTGATTTACACAGATTGTATGAAATGAAAAAAATTGCTGGATAGAGGCAGCTGAGCCACACTGACAGACTAGATGGCTTAAAAAAAATGAATCTAAGAGACTAGTTGCCTGTTTCAGGGCCAATGTGGCGAGGGGTTCGCCAATTTTTCCAAAATACAAGCGAGGGGGTCGCTCAAAAACATAAAATAGGAGCGATCTGCTCCCTGAGAGGGAAGTTGCACCTTTCAGGCAAAACTGAGCGACCTGATTGCATATTTTAGCCTGATAAGTGTGACTTGGCCCGAAAACAGGAATTTTTGGAGGCTCACTTGTGAACTAAAATGCAAAAAATATAGATCTAAACTAGATTTAACAGAAATTGAAACTAGGTTAATAAAACAAGAATGAAAATAGAAACTTGAAAAGAAAATCTAGTGATTCTGTGGGATCGACCTGGTATGGTCGCCATATCTGTAGTAGGGTTTTCACCCTAGCTACAGGTAGGAACGACTACCTTCCGTCTATAGGATGGAAGGGTAGGGTTCCTGTAAGGTGGAAGAAAACTTGAAAAACAACGTCATACCTAAGTTATGAAACCCTACATGAAATGGTTAGGGAACAAACTATGGCATAAAGAAATCAAATGGAAACCCTGCAGCAAAGCATTATACAACAAGCTTGCAAACAAAATAAGGCTTTCACCCTAACTACAGGCAGGAACGACTACCTTCTGTCTATAGTACAGAAGGGTAGGGTTCCTATGAGGTGGAAGAAACCTGCAAAGAACTGTTAGCTTTGAGCCATGAAACCCTGCATAAAACTGTTAGAGAAAGAAGAAATGGGTGCAATAAATCAGAGGAGAACCTACAGCAAACTATGAGGAAATAAACCTACAAATAAAATAATCTAGCAAGCTAAAATAACAATGAAAAACTAATGGTTATACCTTCTATTTGGGTGGAAATGGGCCACCATGCCCTAGCTTGGGTTAGCACCTCTCTCTATGGGATGGAAGCTTGGCTTGACGAGCAATGGAGAAGAGGGAGGGTGAATGGCTTGAGAGGAAAAGGGTCTCAAGGCACTCACATGGGCAGCATAACAATAGGGAGAGAAGGAGTGTTTTGAGAGTGATCCCCACCCCTCTATTTATACTTTTTCTTTGAGATTTTAGGGTTTTAAGCCCCTGGTTAGGGCTTTAGCCCCTTTTTTGGGCTTTAATCCCCTTTCACCCAATTCTTATCTCCTTTGGGAGTTTTAAGCTCCTTTGAGGGGCTTTATCCCATTTTTGGAGGTTTTAGCTCCTATGAGAGCTATTTTGGCTCTTTTTAGGGGTTTTTAAGCCCTTTTTCATATTTGTGATTCTTTGCAAGGGTGTGGGGGTTAAATGAGGGTATTGAAAGGTAGTGACATAGATGTATTTGGGTGGTGTAGGTCATGTAGAGCTCATTGATGGATTTTTTGGGTTAACACTCCCCTAAGAACTTGTGTCACAGTCTGGCCAGTTTTCCGTGGAAACAAAATATTTCATTCATGGGAAAGTCGACTGGTTCAAGAATCCCATTCCGACACTATATGCCTTTGAAGAAGGGAATATGGCCAACATATCACCGACCATCAAAATCAACATCTCAACCAATCCTGAGATTGTTGAGGAGATCATGCTGGGGGCATATTTCTCCTTGGAAGAAGTCGCTTCCTACAAAGCATTCTTCCAAGAATTCCATGACATCTTCGCCTTATCCTACACTAAAATGCCCGAGATGGATCCATCCATAGTGGAGCACCACATCGACACATGGCCTGATGTGGCCCCCGTGCGCCAAAAACAGCGGTCTATCCATCCCTCCAAATATTCCATGGTCAAAAATAAAATCGAGAAGCTGCACACAGCTGGCTTCATTTACCCCATTGCTTACACCACTTGGGTTTCAAATCCTGTTCTCGTGAATAAAAAATAGGGTACCATCTGCGTTTGCACGAAATTTCACGATCTGAATTGGGTGTGTCCCAAAGTCAACTTCCCAACACCCTTCATCGATTAGATCATCAATGCATGCGCTGGACATGAGGTATTTTCCTTCATGGATGGATTTTTCGGATATAACCAAATTCATATACAAAAAGAAGATCATTACAAGACTGCATTCACAACCACCTGGGGCACATTCACGTATCAAGTAATGCCCTTTGGTCTAAAGAATGTTGGAGCCATCTTCCAGCATGCCATGACATATTGTTTCCATGACCTCATCCATATCATGGTGGTATATAATGACAACCTCATTGCTCGATCACAGAATCAAGCACAACACATGGACGACTTGTGGCAAGCCTTCCTGCGATGTCACAAGTAAAAAATCCACTTGAACCCTTCCAAGTGTGTTTTCTATGTCCCAACGGGCCATCTCCTAGGATTCACCATGTCACACAAAGGAATGATCGTTGATCCCCTTGAAGTCCAAACCACTTTCCCTCTAACATCACCTCTTTAAGTGATGTGGAGTTCAGCTTGTAATATAGTCTTGTCCTTTTCTGTTTTACACATTTTTTAAAGTGAGTCTTATGGATTGTTTCCTTCATTTCTCCAGATGGATCCTACCTTTGGTCGATACATTGGATTTGCTGATGAATCAAGCAGATGGTCTCCAAACCTCGTCTCGGCTGCATGGGTCATCTACTCCCCGTCGCATGAGTTGATCCATATCGACAGAATATGCATGGGAATTGTGACCAACAACCAGGATAAATATGATGGTGTTAATGGCCTCTTGGCCACCACTCTCCAATTGGGCATCTACCATCTCGATGTCTTCTTAGACTCCCAGCTACTTGTCTCCCAGTTGAACAACTATTACTGGGTACATAATCCCTGCCTCTTTAGAAAATTATTGTGCACTAAATATATGGTTGGAACATTTGAATCCATCATATTCACACATGTTCCCAAAAACCTCAATAGTGTAGCGGATCAAATGGCTAATGACATTCTAAATTGGCACATTCATCATCGCACATAGGAAACATACACAAAACAACAACATGCATCATCATATATAAATACATCACATAGGCATTTCAATCACATCATCATAAAAAGACTCACATATAAAACTATAAAAAGTGCATTCACGTGCGTCAAAAATATATAGATTTAAAAATCGCATGTCCAAAATATGTCTAGTACAAAATGAGAAGCCACATATGCTTTCTCAGATAAATATACATAGCGATACAAAAAATCCTAAGTGCACCAACGAAATAGGGGTAGCCCCACTAGCTATTAGTCTGACCTAGACTCATCCTCATCATCTGGCTTAGTATCATCATCTTCCTCAGAGGACTCATCGTCCTCTATAGGAAGATCCCCTCACGCCACTCGATGACCCTAATCGTAGGCCACGGCCATCCTCCTCATCATAGAGGTCCAACCCAGAGGCACACTGTGAATGGTGGAAATCATCTCATTGTCTAAAAACTTCCAGCCTACATCATAGATCCCCTCAGCAAGCCACTCCAAGTGTGGAACAATAGCGTCTTCCTCCCGTTGTCTCCTGCGAGGGTTCCCCGTAGGGACTGCTACCTCCGTAATCGCAACCACCCACCTCTGATACCAGGGCAGTAGGTGAGGACCAATATGTGTATATGCAAACAAAGACACCATCAGTCTATGCATATAATCATACAACTATCAACCATCTAAACTACTCTATGTATAAATATGAACACAAAAACATCACACATACATACTAGCTGGTCCCCATGTCTGGCCTGGAGGTCAGGGCATCTCAGGGTCCCCATGATAGTCCATACCTGCATACGGGTACTCCTCAATAACCATTGGGATCTGCTGCCACTGCTCTAGTAGCTCCTCTATAAAGAAGTGGCCCACTATGCCTCCACCCTCTCGCACCATCATTTGGTACCATCTATGCATCCACAGCTCCCGCAAACCACTATACCACACCGCCCGTTGCAGACGTAGAGTACATACTTTCTCAAAAAAGAAAGCGCATAAGAAGGAGCCAAAACAAAAATCTCTACCAGTTGCTCTCGCATGGTTCAGCTGATGCCGAACCGTAAGAAGGTACATTTGGGCCCATTGTAGAAGGAGCAAGTCGACATAAGTCGACTTGAACGAAGACAGACTTAGTCAGCCGACTAAGTCGATGGGCCGACTTAGTCGATCAGACGACTAAGTCGGTTGGCCGACTAACTAGAAAGATTAGTCGGCTAACTAACAGTTGTGTCGGTTCACCGAATCGACAGGTAGTTATTTTGTAATTGTTTTGTAACTTGTATATATTAGGCTGTTGAGCCAAGCAAGAACTCAGTTCAGTTCTGTGCCTTGTATGAACTCACTACATTAATATAATCTGTTTTCCTATCTGTTCTTGTCTCTTGTATCTGATTTATAGTTATGTTTTAGTATGTATTATTGGTAACCTTATGTGATCTGTGAGATTACAACATTGGTCCCGCAAGTCGACATAAGTCGACTTGAATGAAGACAGACTTAGTCAGCCGACTAAATCGATGGGCCGACTTAGTCGATCAGACGACTAAGTCGGTCGGCCGACTAACTAGAAAGATTAGTCGGCTAACTAACAGTTGTGTCGGTTCACCGAACCGACAGGTAGTTATTTTGTAATTGTTTTGTAACTTGTATATATTAGGCTGTTGAGCCAAGCAAGAACTCAGTTCAGTTCTATGCCTTGTATGAACTCACTACATTAATATAATCTGTTTTCCTATCTGTTCTTGTCTCTTGTATCTGATTTATAGTTATGTTTTAGTATGTATTATTGGTAACCTTATGTGATCTATGAGATTACAACATTGGTTCCGTTTCTGGTAGTACATGTCTAAAATATATGCTCACATATGATACCAGAGCAGGAGATCAAGGACTGGTGGGACCATAAAGTTGTGAATTACTTGCAAAATTACGCAAGACGAAACAGATTAACAGTCGCTGAAGCTAGAGCCAGATTTTTTACAGAGACACATGAAAAATTCGTCGAGTCTGTGCCACAACTGTTGAAGTAGCTTCTGGATGAGAAGACCGGACGCAACTAAAGAACAGTAGTTGCTAGATAAACTGTTCCGAGGAGGACGAACAAATCTGTCGAAGTGGTTCGAGAAAATCGCCGACGACTTCTGTGAGGAGCAAGTAGTTGAAGACCGAACATCGGTAGAAACTATCAAAGCGAAATTCTACACAGATTTCACCGAACAATTCTTGTGCTCCCTGTTGACCTTTCTGTTCAAATTCTTGATAGAGAACGGAGCAGGCCACATCGTCGAACCTAGACCACCATTGTGCAAACAGCCACCAAACACCAACTGGGCGGCGAAGCAGAGGAAGTGGGAGAAATTTATTGCAGAAAGGGAGTGGGAATAATTCCTGAGCAAGTGATTCGAACTATCTGGGCTTTCGAAAAAGCGTCGGGTAGGCTATGGGGGGGTAGCTGGTCTTGTGTTGAAGGTAGAGTATAGTGGATCCTAGTCGACTTCAGGAGGATAGCCGTCACCAGTGATGAAAAGTCGACCGTAGAAGACTTGAAGAGAATAGTACTATACCGAAGTATGTCGGACATTCAGAAATAAGAAAGGGACGAAAGACAGAAGAGAAGGGAAGCAAGACACGAAAGAGCCAACGGGCCGCACATAGAACAAAACCCTAGGGAGACCGACCGTGAAGAGAATCCGCCAGAGTCGGGTCATGACCGACAGAAAGAGGGCGTAGAAAAAGAGGTGTCCCCTACGGAGGAAGAAGTATGGATAGAGCATCCAGAAGCTCTCTAATTAACAATTCCCAGTGAAGGAACGACCCTTTTCCCATTAAATCCACATACCAGAATACAGACTATTGTCGAAGATGACCTCCGACTAAGAGCTAGTGACTATAGTATCTGGAGTTGACTAGGCGATGATACGTATACCGGATGACATATTGTCATACGCTGACCATTCGAAGGGAACTAGGTGACAATTCAAGCGGCACCATCCCTCCGAAGTATCCACTTGCTCTTACCGACACAGGAAGGAGCACCCCCCCCCTCCAAATACAGCTTTTGAAGGAATAGAACACGCAGACATGCGCACACAAAATTTCAGTGGACCATCGACAGTAGAAATCCACAACAACCCACTGTACGTCGAAGACGAATTGACCACCGACGGAGGTACCAGTTCCATCGACCAAAATTATGTAGGAGCGACTTCATCAACAATCCCACCACTTTCACCACCACCCACGCCTCCGACCCTGCCAACTTCTGAGAGCAGTGAAAGTGACTCAGACATGGGTCACAGAACAACTCACATTCCTCTCTACGAGGGGGATGAAGACCCTAGACGACATTGGTTCGTCTGTGAATCCATCTGGGATGCAAACGAGGTGAAGGATGAATACCGATAGATGGCTTAGTTCACAGGAGCCTTACGGAAAAGGGACCTGACCTGGTACATGACCTTTTCGGAAAGTCAACCCAGAGCATCGAAAGCTGAGATTAAAGCACAATTCTTATCCTTTTTCAAGACCCCAGACGCTAAGCACCTAGCCGCCAAAAAACTCAAGACAACGCAACAAAAGCCAGGGGAAACCGTCTGCGACTACAAAAAACGCTGGAAGGACCTATTGAGTCAATTATATTATGTTATTGATGAGCAATTACTAAATCAATGGTTCCTTGCAGGCTTATCACAAAAAGTTCACCGACACATCAGTCTGGAAACATTCAAGACATATGAAGATGCGCTGACCAAAGCTCTGCAGGTGGAAATGGACGAAGACATACCTGCCTATCCGACGAACCATAGGATAGAAGAACAGCTTGAAAATGTGCAGAAGTCCTTTAAAGAACTGACTCTCAAAAATAAAGAAATATGGTGTACTAAATGTTCGACGGCTGGACAGTCAAAAGATAATTGTCGACATGAATACAGGCGACAAGATGTCCGATTTGTGCAAGCTAAATTATTTTGTGACATTTTCCAGGAGGTCGGAGATCATTCTATGAAATAATGTCTGTTTAACATGAAGAACGCAAAAGCTTCATGGTGCGCCATCTGTGAAACAAAGAATCATAATACGGTCGACTGTCAATTAAACCTGAAAAACAGACAGAACTATCAGGTGGTCTACCAGACGAATGCAGTGGCGCAAAGCAATGAGAAAAATAATACTAATGATCAAAACGGGCAACGATATGAAGGCCAATGATATGAGCACCGGTACAACAATCGGCGACAAGGGTTTGGAGGATGAGGTCGATTCGTCGGGAATTGTGACATACGACCACGTCGATCTACCCAGTGCTTCATCTGCTATAAAGAAGGACACAGATGTGCAGACTGTCCGTACAAGGATAGAACTGACCTTAAATTCTGTACCCATTTTGGTGTAGGTGATCACTCTCTAGAGGATTGTCCTACCATGTTAGAAAAAATCAATAATAAGAAAAATGTTAATGTCTTGTCTTGTGTACAAAAGCATGATATATTAACTACTAAAAATCTGCATATTGTCACTCGCCAAGGCACAAAAACAGGGCCTGATAACCCCCAAGTTAGTAAAATTAAAAACACAAATGGTTATCCGGATCCTCTGAAGGAAAAACAAACTTATCAAGAATCCACACACATATTTCAAGACATTGCACAGCAAGAAGACATTATTAACAGTCGACTTAGCACAACACAACAATTAACTCATCTTATCCAAACCGATAAATCCGTAGCCCAGTTCATTGATTTATTACACGAAATAAAAAGCACTAACTTTGGAAAACAAACTAAGAACATTTGTAGCCTAAATCAGAAAGACAAAAATGATGTCGACCCACTTGTCGACCTGGAAATTGAGGGTTATCACGTCCGACAAGTGGTGCTCGATTTCGGATCTCAGGTAAATATCATGACCAGGTATACATGGGAAAAGATGGGCCGACCTCGACTCTATGAGTCAGATATTTACCTAAAACTCATCGACCAAGGCCTCATTGAACCCATTGGGGTTTGGAAATATGTCGACATGACCATCAAAGGAATCTCGACTAAGGTTGATTTTTAAATCATCGACCCAAAAGAAGGATCTAGCTCCTTCCCAGCGCTAGTTGGTCGACCTTGGGGACGAAAGATGAAAGCTTCCATATCCTTAGACAAAGAATGAATTAAGTTAAAAGGAAATGGTCAAAAAGTCATTGTACCCATTAATCCTTCCCAAGGAGCACCTTGGACCGAACCAATTGATGAGGAAGTTGATGTCAGACAGCTTTACCAGATCCATAACAATACAGACTATACCGAGCCAAACATCTATGGGGAGCTTCACTTAGGTAACCAAGACTCAATTGGATATAATTCAGATGCTGAATTATATGACTGGGAAATGGAAAATTATGAAACACAAGCAAGAGGGTGTTGGACTATACAAAAAGTATAGAAAAAACCCACCCGCCAGTGCTTCATTGTCTCAACTATCCCCAAAGTATTTGAAAACAAAATCAGGGAACGACCTACATTACAGCCGACCAACTTACATAATACCCAACTGCCCAGGTATAAGGAAAGAGAACCCCCCATTATGCATATTGAACAAGTATTTAAAAATATTGGAGAACATGGCAGACTTCAAAGCTTAGTGGAAACATTTACAGGTCAAGCAGCTAGATGGTGGAACACGCATCAGACAAAATTGCAGACCTGGACAACTGCTTCAACTTTCTTTGTCAAACGATTCGGTGGTAAAAAGTTAACCCAGGACACTCAAATCCCTATCTTTGTCCAAGGCCAAGACCCAGAAGAACACATCAAGCTTTTTGAAAAGGAGTGGAGACGGCTTGGACACAAAGATGAGCGAGCCTGGCCACATTTGTTCCCTTCAACCCTAGCCGACTTGCCTAATAAATGGTATAAGATGGAGGAAGCTAGGGGAGAAACCTTCTTTTGGCATGAACTTAAAGAAAATTTTATTAAGGACTTCCAGTTCATACCTCAAAACAAAAAATTGGCTGAGACAGCACACCAAATCAAACAGTTTCTTCAACCGCCAGATAAACAAACCGTCCAAGACCATCGACAAATCAGAGACTGTAACAAAATACAAGCTGAGCCAAAATCACATTCGACACGTTTACACTTAGAAAATGAACACACAGAAGGTAAGAGCTTTAGATGGAAGACAGAACACATTGAAGCAACCAAACCGATCTACTCAATCCTGAAAGTCGAGACCACCGACAAACCAGACCTAGATAGAATGACTGCAGCCGACTTTTCGGATACATTCTCACAGTTTAATGAAGGAAGTCGGCCGATAAATGAAGCTAAAGCACCAGAGTGGATAAGATTGGGGACTACTGGAATGAACACCAAACCACCGAAATCATAAACTTACTTAAAGAATTCCAAGATGTATTTGTAAGGGACTACAAAGACTTAAAAGGGTTAGTACAAGAAATGGGAGAAATGAAAATAGATACTAAACCTGATGTCCGACCTGTCAAGAAATGACCTTACAAACTAGATCATAAGTATGAGGAAATAGTTAAGAAGGAAATAGACAACATGTTAGCAGCAGGGATCATTTACCCTATCGACTATTCGGAATGGGCAAGTCCCATGGTCGTACAGCCCAAGAAACATGACCCGAACAGGTTAAGAATTTGTGTCGAATTTAGGGAGCTCAACAAAGTCACACTCACAGATCCATTCCCCACCCCCTATGCTGATGAAATCCTGAATGAAGTTGCAGGCCATGAATGTTATTCATTTACAGATGGATTTTCAGGATATAATCAAGTATCCATAGCAAAAGAAGATCAAAAGAAAACAACATTTGTATGTGAATTTGGGTCCTTTTCCTATAGAGTTATGCCTTTTGGGTTGAAGAATGCACCTGCAGTATTCTCACGAGTTGTTGTCAAAACATTCCAAGAGTATATCTATAAGACCATGGCAGTATATTTCGACGACTGGACTATATATTCCACCCTAAAGGATTACTGCACATGGCTCCGACTTATGCTAGAGAGATGTCGAGAGATACAACTCTCCTTAAATATTAAGAAATGTACTTTTATGACACCCATAGGCATTCTCTTAGGGAATATTGTCTGCAAAGACGGTATAAAGGTCAACTTTGCCAAAATAAAAATCATCCTCGACCTAAAACCCCAAATAAACCCTAAATAGGTCCGGGTGTTATTGGGCCATACAGGATACTATAGGAAATTCATCAGACACTATTCAGATATGACTTACCCTCTGGAAGAACTGCTAAAATAAGATCAGGAGTTTATATGGACAGAAGAATGCCAAATATCCTTCGACAAATTGAAAAGAAAACTGGTCGAAGCTCCCATACTTAAATTTCCAAACTGGTCGACAAAATTTCATGTGCATATAGATGCATCAGGCATCGCAATTGGAGCCATCCTTACTCAACCAGGGGATGATGGGCTGGATTACCCTATCATATACAGCAGTCGAAAATTAAATAAAGCTGAAAGGAACTACTCGACCACTAAACGAGAAGCCCTAGGTATGGTCTTTGCTCTCCAGAAGTATCGACATTACCTGTTGGCCAACCCTTTCATATTTTATACCGACCATCAAGCTTTGAAGTACCTTGTTAATAAACCCCTTCATCATGGAAGAATCTGTCGATGGTTACTTCTTTTTCAAGAATTTGAGTTCGAAGTAGTGGTCCGACCAAGAAAGCTAAATGTCGGACCCGACCACCTATCACGTATCGACACAGGGGAGGAACCAACCGGAATCGACGATGACTTGCTTGATGCACATCTATTTCGCATAGAAGCAGTACCCGAAGAACTAGAAGAAATAGCTCAGTTCCTAGAGACAGGCCAAGCACCCCAAGGTCTGAACACCAAGAAGAAACAAATCTTAGCTATGAAGGCTACACCCTACAACCTCATCAATGGATTTTTGTACAAAATGGGGTTAGACGACATTCTCAAACGTTGTGTACTCGACCATGAGAGAGAACAAATCATGCATGAAGCACACTATGGACCTGCAGGAGGACATTTTCAAGCGGATACAACTGCAAGAAAAATCCAACAGTTGGGCTTATGGTGGCCGACCATCCACAAGGATTGAAAAAACTTTGTTAGTCGATGCGATAGATGTCAACGACTTGGTCGACCTCTATCGAGCACCGAAATGCCCTTGATATCTGTAAACCCTAGTCTCACATTCGAACTTTGGGCTATAGACTTCATAGGACCTTTTCCTATCCCATCCAAATGATCAGGTGCAAGAT
>LPNX010871220.1:340308-354615 GCA_001517045.1 Pseudotsuga menziesii
ACACCAAATGGGCAGAAGCTGAACCCGTCGATACATGTTCCAGTGAGGTAGCTGCTAAGTTTATCTACAAAAACATTATCACTAGATTTGGATGCCCACTCACATTGATTAGCGACCAAGGATCACACTTTATCAACAAAACCATCAAAAATCTGACCGACCAGTTTCACATCGACCACCGATGAAGCACTGCCTATCACCCTCAGTCAAACGACGTGATTGAAGCTTTTAACAAAAAACTAACCAAAGGGTTAACCAAAATATGCAACACCGACAAAAACGACTGGGATGAAAAAATCCCTGCGGTTCTCTGGGCATATAGGACAGCATATAAACAGTCGACCGACCAAACCCCCTTTCGACTAGTCTATGGGTAGGAAGCGGTCATCCCCCTACATTTCCGATAGCAGGCACCTATTATTGCACAGATACTACATGTCGATGTCGAACAGGCAAGAAAGGACCGACTATTTCAACTCAGTAAGCTAGAAGAACATAGAATCGTGGCTATCCAGCATCAGGAAATTCACAAACAACAACAGAAGCCTGGCACGACCGTAACATCAAAAACAAAAACCTCTCGGTCGGCGACCTTGCTTTACTTTATAATAGTCGAGTCAAGGGAAAACCCAAGAAATTACACACAGAATGGATGGGACCTTATATGGTCGAAGAAATAAATCCCAACGGTTCAGTCCGACTGAAGACATTACAGGGCCTAGTATTTCGGAAGCTCGTTAATGGAGCTCGACTCAAATGTTACAAAAAAAAAAAAAAAACCGACCTTAACCGTCAACCAAAACCTATAAAAAGATAGAAAAATTCCAAAACAAAATAATACATCCGACACAACTAGCCATGACAACAACTCACTACTGCGACAAACGACATCATCACCATCGACCATCTTCATCGACCAGTCAGGCCGACCATTTTCACCAACGACATCGACCATCGACTTCGAAAGTCCCATCACGCATTGATGGCATCGAGCGCCGAAACAGATCCTCCATTAAATCGCACTCAAGTATTGCAGTTGGACTGTCAAGTCCACCATTAATACACCCATTTCGACACTCAACCCCACCCACGCCTATAAATAATGGATATTCGAAGGTTCATTCACCACACCACTTACCCTCAGAGCACTCGAAATCTCAGTCGACGAAAGCACAAGAACCCTGTCCAAACCCCGAACAGTCCGACACAATGGCACCCAAACTAACCAGAACTGCGGCCAAGGCAAAGGAGCTGCAAGCAGAGGACACCCCCTTGCTCAACCACTTAAAGAACATCAAAAACACAAAAGTACAGGAGGGCCCATTCCAAAAACTCTAGCAAGAAATCCAAGAGTGGGCCTATGTCGACAACAGAATGACCCAGGCCGCTGAGAAAATTTGGAAGAGCAGCATATTCAACTACCCTAACGCACCACTGATGGCAAGCTTTGGTGGGAGGAAGGAAGCAGCTGTTAAATTCATTATCAGTCGCTACCATAAAGGCTGATTCTACTTCGACCCGCTAATTGATATCACCGGGGATGTTATCTCCAAGCTTACGGGTCTGTCCAACCAAGGCAGCGCTATACCTATTGGGATCAAAGATGGGTTAGTCCAAGAACTTACGGGCTCACTGTCGGGTAAGAATTCCAAAGGTTTTATGATTGGACAGATTGCGATAAGTACGCCACAGATTGTGGCTAAAATCATATCAATCACCCTTACATTAGCAGGTTGGGGCAGCGACCTTAAACTGGAGATGTTGGAAGCGGTCGACACCATCGCGACCGATGGTCGGATCTACTGATGGGGATATTATGTTGCCGACATGATCAAAACCATTTGTGAACGCTGCCAGGAGACAGGAGGTATGATCAAGTTCCCCTCTCTCATTCTCTGGATTGTCATGTACCATATTTGTCCGAAAGGTAGTCCAGTCTTCCGGGAGCCGACCAAGTTCAAAATGCACCGCTTTAAACCCTTTTCACAAAAAGGCACCCTGCATGAGCTGGCACAGGGGAAAGTCTTCTTGGAAAACTGGTTCCAGCAATTGAAGGTTCGCACGATGAGGTGGAGGGTGCCCCAAAACATCCGACGAAACCTCCCTGCTGATTCTCATATATAGTTAGAACTTGACCATACATCAGTATGGTACATGCAAGGACCCCAAAGCACAGGACCTTGACTACTATCCAACGATTGAGCATATTTTTCGAGAGTTGACCAGACAAGCGCAGACAAAGATACCAATTCCAGAGGCTACGAAACAGGTCGAATTCTCCATCATAGAGCCACTCACCGACCAGGAAAAAGAAGAGGACTATGAGCTAAACTTATACATCAACACATTTGTGTCGGAGGATACCCCGACCGTGCCCACTAGTCAGGTACACATCATTGTTAAACCTTCGAATGCAAAGGTAGTTGACCCCCAGCTGACATAACAACAACAACCAACAGTACAACCCCAGCCACAGACAACTCCTCCGACTCCAGCAACCGTCGACCGCACTCAAGTATAGACAGGTGAAGTCGAAGGCAACGACCCGAAATATGCTTTATCTAAAAGCATCATCAAGAAGTTGGCTAAGGAGATAGCTGTCGCAAGGAAAAAAATCAAAGCCCAAAAACTACAACAAGGTAGGGGTAAGCGCAAGCTTATTCTCGCTGACTCATCCGACGATGAGGAGGAACTAGCAGCCGCGGCCATCGATATTGTTGAGGATTCCCATGAAAATAAAGTTTCAGTTGAAGTTTAGTTTCAACAGTACCTAGACGCAGGAGCTCCAAAGGGTCGGCCAAAGAAAGCAAAAATGACGCAGACACCTGAAAATGTGGTCGACCTTGTGTCGACCCCTCCCCCCCATCCCTGACAACCATAGTCGAGGAACAAGCACAAGTATAGCAGGTAGATAGTCCCCCTGAGGAATATCAACGCACCATCCCTGAGGCACTCAGAGCCAGGGTCAACCAGGATGCTGAGCTTAAAGCTTTCTTCGCGACACTTCCTGCACTGTTTAAGTCAGCCCAGAAAATACAAACAAAATCTCCTCTCTATGCAAGAAAAAATCCATATGCAACTGTTACGACGACATTCACCCGCGACCAACAGGGTGACGTAATAGGATCATCAAAGTCTGTCACCGAGCCAATCGACACCAATGCCCAGGACGACCTACCCACTACACCTTCGGAAGCAGGTATCTCTTCCGACCAAAGTTCACAACACACTCCAGCCAACCCTTCAACCCCTGTCCATACCCCCACTTTGTCACCAACACCACCATCATCACAACCTCCTTTACCACCATCATCAAAACCTCCTTCACCACCACCACCACCATCAAAATCCCCACCACTAGACTTACAGCCAAACCCATCACAGCCACCATTATCTTCACAACCGGACGTGGTCATACCACCTCCTCAAACAGAAAAACCCCTAATCTCCATACCACCTCTTCAAAAAGAAACACAACAGCCTTCTATACCACCTAACCAACCAGAAAAACCCTCAGCCTCTATTCCATCAACCACAGACCCAACCTCAACTGCTGCAGATACCCACGAGAAACAGCTAGACAAACAGAAGAAAAAGAAAGAGCAGCATCGAACATCCGGTCTCCAAATCAGCCTAAGGGATGCAAGTTCCTTGGACGACACAGAGGTCGGCCAACTCCTTAAAACTATGGCCAAAGAGTCAAAGAAAAGGACAAATCGAAAAAATAAAGAGCTTGTAGCCAAAATGGCAGAAGAAGTCGAGTTTCTCGGCAGATGCAGAGCTCTAGTCTAGACCGTCATACCAGGCCCTATCGACGTCGACACAGATCGACCACTTGAAATAGCATATCAGCTCTTCGAGATGATGGTATAGACCATTCAGACCCAGATGCAAGAGACTAAGGAAGGACAAAAGGAGGAGACTATTCGACTGCTCCTGGCGCAACACACTGCATTCTCGGAGGCGTACAAAGTCCTCCAGGATCATATGGAAGAATCAGTTGTCACTGAGGAAGTAATACAAGACTGGGCTAATCACTATGGGCAGGTCTATCAGCAGACAAGGCAGGCGCGACAGGGCATTCAGGCTTTGGAAGGCCGGAAGTCGACAGAGGCAGAACTGAGGCAGACCATTGAAGAACAAATTGTGATGGAGACTAACAAACTGCAGAAGCTAGAACGAGAGGCACATCAATGGGTTCAACAGGCCCTTCCTAATTTAGAAAAAGTCAACATCATCTACCCACAGATGAAATGACTAATCAATGCTGCAGATGAGCAAAACCAACTGTTGGGTCCCAACATGGAAAATATAGCAGAAATGCCCATGTCCAAAAAGATGTCAATCCTTTCAAGTTTCACTACCTTAACGATCGATATCCAGAAGGCATTGCAGAGCTGTACCGACTTTCAGCATCATCTTGCCATCATAGCTCCAGCTATCATCGAAGTCTGCGTCCAGAGAAGACTGACCATCCGTCTGCACAGTCCACAGCAAGAGCAAGTCTGAATGGTTTGAAAAAAGTTCGTTTTTTTCCCTCCCTGTTTCTTCGAGATGAAGAAATGTTTTGTTCATGGCGGAGATGTAGAAGGAGCAAGTCGACATAAGTTGACTTGAACAAAGACAGACTTAGTCAGCTGACTAAGTCGATGGGCTGACTTAGTCGATCAGACGACTAAGTCGGTCGGCCGACTAATTAGAAAGATTAGTCGGCTAACTAACAGTCGTGTCGGTTCACCGAACCGACATGTAGTTATTTTGTAACTATTTTGTAACTTGTATATATTAGGCTGTTGATCCAAGCAAGAACTCAGTTCAGTTCTGTGCCTTGTATGAACTCACTACATTAATATAATTTGTTTTCCTATCTGTTCTTGTCTCTTGTATATGATTTATAGCTATGTTTTAGTATGTATTATTGGTAACCTTATGTGATCTGTGAGATTACAACACCCATCCATAGTAAGTGCCCCTCATGGCATGCTCTACCATCTGCAGCTGCTCTCCGGATATCTTGTGGCTCCCCATGGAACCCAAGATACGCAACACCATGGCCGCAATAGCCCGTGTCAACAAGTCCTCAATGTCACATGTCAAGATGTGTGTACTATGAAAATATGCAGTAGTATAATAGTGCCTATCACATAACTCCTCCAGCATCTACCCATGAGATAGTACTAACACCAAGTTTCCAATGACTCCCAACATTGGAATCCTAGTCAAAAAATATACATTCAACAGTGTAATCTCAATACATTGCCCCTAGATCATGAAGGCCTCCTCCCCAATATCCCAAAATCTCACCAGAGTCTACAGTAGTGGACACAAGCTCTTCATGAGGGGAATCCACATAAAATTCAGTAATCCACAATGGGCCAGTTCACCACATGCTTTCATGTCCTGTAATGCCTATTCCTAGAGGTCTTTGCAGTCTCTCTCACGCCATTTAGTCTCATGCATCCTGCACAAGAATAACACAACTGTCAGCCATAGATTTCAGTGAAAAAACAACCTAGGGACCAAGTCACACCTATCAAGCCAAAAAAAGCTACCAGGTCACTCAAAACAGCCACACATAAGCGACTGAGTCTCTCTTTTCAGCCAAATAGAAGCAATCTCAGGTCGCTCCTTTCTGCCCGACAAGAGCGACCCAGTCGCTCCTTTAGCCTCGAAAAGTGTGACTTGGCTCATGGAAACCCTAGAATTCCCACAAATGGTCCCTGGGTGATCAAATATAGAAACCAAACCACTGAAAAAGATGGATTTTGCAAGATCTCTTACCTGCAAGTCACGGATCTCAAAACCATTGGTCGAAACGTGAGAAATCACCAAAAGAAGTTTGGGGACCACCTCTCTAACTCAGTAGTGAAAAGTGACAATGACACTTTACAAAGTGGTCCCCACCCATTTATAGGTCCTATTTGACTTATTTTCTTCCTTTTCACATAACAGGGCCATACAGAGTCTGTTTAGGACGTCGTTTGCACCACTGATTTCAGAATTCCGTCTTCTATCTTTTAATGAGACCATCGTCTCATAAGTAATTTTTAGGGCCACTTTCTGAGAGATAACATGATTCATGTACCACATTGTGATACAAGTGTCTTTGGACCTGTACTTGTGTCACACCTGCCTACCGCAACTCACGCCTGATTCTGTACCAACTCCCTGGAAGGCATACCATTTTATTTCAGCATATAACTGTCTAATCCGTCCACCACACCTTACGCAGGTTTCTGGAGCACCACTCGGAGGTTGGATCATTTCTTTTGCATGAATTTGGAATTTAACTGCGTACTTGCACTCACATCACATGTAGTCCAGTCCGTCCACTACAACTCACACAATACTCTCCTAACCTCTGTTTGAGAGCCACCTCGGTTTGCGTGCCTATGCCGCGATCTATCCCGTGCATGTATTGGTATGTTCAAGAGCCATCTACTCCATCCATACTACATGGATGACCTTTGGACAACTATCCATTTTCCCGACATAGGGGCACCATCAGTGCCCCCTCGATCGGTTGACCATACTAGAGTTTATGTTAATCTCTTTTCTGACTCCTAAAAGAATGAAAAGATTGTCGAGCGCAGCTACCTCCTTTCTCGCTCATTAAAGTATAAGAAAGGGCATCTACATCATCCAATTTATCTCCATTTGCAGACTCTGTAGAATACCATCTGAAAAGGACCACCTTGGCACATTCAATCCAAGACTGTCCCCCTCTGCATCCTTTTATGCTTTCTCGGGCAGAGGGGCCGAACTCTACGAAAAAGCTCACCATGGGTTGTCTTTGAGCTCTTTTCCAGCCTTCTCATCAAGAAAAGATCACTGACCAAAATTAGTTTCATTCATGCACATAAAATTATTTGAATGACCGTCCAGTCAGTACATGTTTAACCTTTTCTGGCTTTATTGGACTACTAATAGTAAAGAAGTCTCCCAGCCCCCAAAGGATGGGAAAGCTCTCCTATGTACACTTTTAACCTTTTTCAGGCACAAGAGACTACCAACGAAAAAGAGACCCCACTGGAGTCTTATTCATGCTTTCAGATTCTCTAATATTGAAAGCACCATCGATCATTTACTTTCTTGGGCTTGCTAAAAATCCACGAGATCGTACCACAATGGTGTCTTTAGACACCACCCCACATATAATAGTTCGATAGCACTCCCACTTTGGGTCACCTTTGTTCAGATTATTCTACGATGTGTCTTCCTTGGATCCCATCAATACCAAAAGTATCTACCTCCCCCAAGTATTTCCCATCTACAGTTACATTCCCGATATTACAGCTATGATCCCTTTCCTATGAGCCAGTTTCATTTGTTTCCTGGTCCCATGAGCCAGTTTCATTTGCTGGCTGTTCCACCCTACTGTCATACTCTGAACAAAGGAAGTTTGAGTCCCCCATGATTTCCTACCCCTGTTCAACTCCTCCCCCCCCCCATTTAGTGGGTCAATCCTTATATTGTCTCACATCTTTCGTTTATCTCCCTCGCGCTTTTGGCCAAGGAAACACCATTGCCTTGGTTGGTTACAGGTCTCCCTCTGTCGACGACAACACATATATTCTAGAGGATAGACACGGAGGTCCCTGTATCCTGGTTTCACTAACCTCATTGATGAGTTCCTTGGACCACTTGACAGGAGTCCTTAGTGCCTATTGGGATGGTTGTTTCTCACATGCTCGACTCCAGCTACATCATCACACCGTTGAGATTCGTACAGGGTATTGGTCCGTGCAGTATTTAGTCGAAGACCCTAGATGTCGCCTGACTCTAGCACATTGATGATTCTATTGAGGGACCCAAGTAGGTTCAGATCCCTTTTGATTTCTAGGTTGCGTTGTAGACAGTGTTCAGAAGCCCCAGCAGTGCTTCTATATAGATTTATGATTGATGCGGCATATTGGTACCACAGAGACTCTGACTCCCTGTCAGAAGGTCCCTACAACTATGTACCATTCTAGATCCAACAGACCATCAGTCATGAAGATATAGCATTCCGTGAGAATGCCACGGGTCCAATGTAGCAATTCTTCATATTAGTGTTGTATTCAGCCTCTTATTGAGGCAACCACTATGTAACAATAGTTGTACATGATCAGCTCTTGTATTTTAGAGCTTAGATCACATTATTCTTTTGACATCGTTATGAGGATGGGGATGCCTACCTCATCCATATACATGTCACACATTATTTATATCTCACCCATTGATGGGAACCATATTAATACAAAAACCAAAAGCCACTATGCCCTAGCCTAGGAAGCACCACCTCTCCCCAAAAAATCCTATTATGTTCATCGACCATATGATGAGCTCTTTCCCTCACACATCAGGGGGTAATCTGTTAACCCAAAATATCCCTCAATGAGCTCTACATGACCTACACCACCAAAAGGCATGTATTTCACCACCCTCATTTGACCCCCACACCCTTGCAAAGGCTCAAAAACATGAAAAGGGATTAAACACCCCTAAAAAGAGCCAAAACAGCTCTCATACGGGCTAAAACCCCTCAAAGGAGCTTAAAATCCCCAAGGAGCTAAGAATTGGGAAAAATGGGCTTAAAGCCCAAAAAAGGGGCTAAAGCCCTAACCAAGGGCTTAAAACCCTAAAATCTCAAAGAAAAACTATAAATAGAGGGGTGGGGGTCACTGTCAAATCACTCCTTCTCTCCATATCGTTATGCTTCCCATGTGAGTGCCTTGAGACCATTTGCCTCTCAAGCCACTCACCCCTCTCTTCCATTTCTCCACAAGCCAAGACTCCATCCCATTGAGAGGTGCTCCCAAAGCTAGGGCATGGTGGTCGATTTCCACAAAGAAGGTATAACCATGTTTCTTTCATTATGGTTTTAGTTTTCTAACTCATTTTGTTCGTAGGTTTGTTTACTCATAGTTTGTTGTAGGTTTTCTATTGATTGTCTGTAGCCATCTCTTGTTTTCTAACCATTTTCTATAGGGTTTTCATAGCTTATCTCTAAGATTTCTTTGCAGGTTTTCTTCCACCCACAGGAACCCTACCCTTCTGTCCTATAGACGGAAGGTAGTTGTTCCTTCCTATAGCTAGGGCAAAAGCCCTACTACAAGGCCCATATTTCTATCTAATCAGAAGTTTGAAATTCCAAGTTTTGAAAATTAGGGTTTCTCTGACAAACCCTAGATCAGTCAGATCCGGAACCGGGACAAACACCTCAAATCGGTAAGATCTAAGTTTTTTCTATTTACATTTTAGGTTATCATTTCAAGATGAACTATCACACCAGCTTGATGACAAGCTTGTTGAAGTTGAAAAATTTCGAGCATGGAAGTATAAGATCTCACTGGTTCTTGAAGAAAATAAATTGGAAACCTACATAAGTGGATAGGTTCTGGTTCCAGAGGGAGATGAGGCTAAGGCCTCACACAAGAAGAACTTGGTCAAGTCCAAGAGGATTATTGTTGATTCTATCAAAACAAGTTTTTTCCCTAAAGACACCTAAAGAGATGTTTGATTCCTTTACCAAGCTATTTGAAGGGAAGAATATAAATTGGAAGAAGTATAGGAATTATGTGATCCTTGAAGAAATTGACTTGGATCAGTATTTTAGTAAGAAATTTCTAGGAGACAGAGGGATATGAGGCTAAGGCTAGATCCAAGAGAATCATCATCTCATCCCTCATGGATCATCCCTAAAGACACCAAAAGGAAGTGTTCAATGCTATGACGAAGCATTCAAAGAAGAATAAGATACTGTCATAACCACCTTGAATGGTCTCTCAGGATCATGGGACTCATTCATTCAAGGAATGTGTGCCAGAAGGAAGTGATTACCTTCAGTAGAATCTGGGAAGAGTGCACATAAGAAGAAGCTCGAGTCATAATAAGAGAAGAGAAAATCGGAGCAACTGAAGATCAAGCTCTCACGATCCAAAGAATATCCCTCAAGCGATGAGGAATACGAAGGACTCAAATCTTGAAGAACCTATTATCCATCTTCTCATTTGTATAATAAATGGTGTTGTTATGAATGAAGAAGATGATGAAGCTGAAAGAAGGAGTCTACCCATGAATCAAATAAATATAAGTATTCAATTGTCATTTCATGATATTGTTTTGTTATGCATTTATTTATATCCAGTTGATGTGTTATGCATGATAGAATGTTTGCATTAATGATAGTATACTACTAATATGCATGTGATGGGTAAATAGCTCATGGTACTATACAAATCTCCATTTCTACTTATCTAGAATGAAACCTCTTTGTTGGCATATTGTATTAGTGCACAATCTCAATGATGTCATGGTAGAGATGGAAGGCATCTAGAAAGTTTCCATGAGATATGGATGAATGTTGTATTGGCTAAAATAGTTGCATNATTCCATTATGAACATGCCTTATGAAATGTTTCTAAGCATACAACTAATGCATTTGACTTGTAGGAAAGATCGTGTACAATATCCTACAAGAAAATAAGGATGAGACTTGTTCAAGAAATTATCCAAAATGAAGAATAATATGATGATACTTTTAAAGAAAGAAGAGGTCTCAGACACAATGCAGTTATTTGACACTGTTGAGTGACATCATTGATGCAGAACCTTCCATCTATGAAGTAGCCTAGAAGAAAGGGAAGGAGAGTACCAGTTCAAGAAGAATGATGTCTAGGATGTGGTATCGAGACCTGAAGGGAAGTCCATAATGTCTTCCATATGTATCTACAAGTTCCATCATGTAGTAGATGGCAACATCGTGGGATACAAGGGAAGATTCGTAGCATGACGATTCTCATGGAAAGAAGGCATAGACTACGAAGAGACATTTACAGCCACTAAAAGTTAAGACACATGATAGATAGACTCATGTGTGCAAACTAAAGAAGGCCTTGTACAAGCTCAAAAGGCACCCATGGGATAACACATACACGAGGAGCTTGAAGATAACCTAGAGTGATGAAGATATTAACCTTTTCTACAAGGGTGAAGATGAAATCCTATAGAGGATGACAAGCTCACAAATGGGTGTGAAAAGAACTTTTGAGAAGGTTCAAGATAGAGGATCTTGGTATCTAGTGACCCTAGATGGATACATAGAATATTGGTAGTAGAGGAAGCTACTTGTCACTCTAGTACATAATATTTCAATACATAGAGTATGAAAGGTAGAGGGAGAATGATTCTCCACTTCAAAGGGAGTGACTGCAGAAGATCCTAAGGTTTGATATCGTACGACAAGATGGACAGCTTACTAATGGCTCGAGGATTTACTGAGATTAAAGTGGATTCCAACCTTTACTTGAAGGTTGAAGGTGGAATACCAGTGATGCTCCTGTCATACGTCGATGACTTGTTCCTAACAGAAAAGAGGAACTCATTAAAGTTGCAAGAAGGAGACTTGCTATCGAGTTCGAGATGAAGGACTTGGATATGATGCACTACTTTCTTGCATGTTTCACTTGTATTCACTTGTATGTTTCATATATTATATTTCATTGGTCCTTGATGTTCCTATCGGGAGAATCATTAATGTAATCAAGTCATGTAAAGTCATAGAGGTTAACCCTCCTTGTTGATCAGGGGGAAAATTCCCCACAGTTGTGGGGCACTAGGGCTATTAGACTCTCCTAGAGAAGTCGGCCCTGGTAAGTAATTGTCAAGTCAAAAACTAGTATAAATAGAGAGTGAGCCTCTCTATTTGATACACACACTCACCCAGCCATAGCACATAGGTGAGAGAAGAGGAGCTCACACAAGTGAGAGAGAGAACAACTGTTGGAGATCATCCTTCTGTATTTGGGTTTTATTGCTGTCATTGGTGCTCATTCTATCTTTGAGGAAGTTGTGGGGTTTTCTCCTTTATGGTTTCCCCGAGGAAAACCTTTGTGTCTATTGTCTCTTGTGATTGATTGTTGTGCATGTTATTCTCTCAGATAAGATCCTAAGATCATATTGTTGAAATGATAAAAATCTAACATGATGGCTATGAATGAGTACTATATATGGGATATTTTTGGATTCAAAATTATTATTTGGTGGCTTCAAAATCCTTCTTTGGTGGCTCCAAAAAATCTTCTTTTGTGGCTACAAAATGCCTTCCTTGGTGGTTGCAAAAATCCTTCTTTGGTGACTTGCAAAAAGCTTTCTTCAATCTATAAAAGTAGTGTCTGCAAAAGCCTTCTTATATTATATAGTATCAAAGTTGAGGTCCTAGGTTCAATTCCCCCGATCTACATCACCTCTAGGAATATAATGTAGACTAATTGACACACTAGGATCCTTGGACTATGTGCTTGGTTTCAAATGTTTACCAACATCTGCAAGTTTTGATGTAATGACAAACCTTTACAATGCCAACAAAGTAAATTTTTAGCATCAACACCCAACAAGTTTATTGTAGCATTTTTCGATTATGGAATGGAAATGGGAAGTAGTCACTATGGATTTAATCATGATATTTCCAACTACTTCAAGAAATCATGATTTCATCATGGTTGTGGTGGATACACTATCTAATATATCACATTTTATTCTAGTTAAAATGACTCACAAGGTTTATAAGATATCTAGAATATTCATGAAATAAATATCCAAATTGCATGGGCTACCCAAGGAAGATGTATTCGACCGACATACAAAGTCTACATATAACTATTAGAAAGGTATTTTGCATATTTGGGTGCAAACATCTAGATTTTAGCACTTCCTACAATCCATAGACAGATGTGCAAACATAAAGACTAGCTCAAGTGATTAAACGCATGCTTCACTTGTATCTGGTGGAAAAACCATCCAACTATGGAGGTTATCTACACTTTGTAGATTTTGCACATAACAATGGGCATCAAGAATCATTGAGAATGAACTCATTTAAATCTTTGCATGGAATAAGGTGTAGGATCCCAATGAGTTGGGATAATCTAGTGAACAAAATTGTTTTGGGCCATAAATGCTTAAGGAAATGGAACAAGAAGTTGAAAAGATTGGGAATAATTTGAAGCCTTCCCAAGAATAGAGTTCATGGGGAATTTAATGTTGGGGGTGATGTTTACCTCTAATTGTTATATTTGGTTATTTATTGAAATTTCTTTTCAAAGGAGAAGGACAGATTGCTTTTGTGTACAATCTAGAAGATATAATTGGAGGACATGTATGGTTAGGTTCCAATTTCATGTTTAAAGATATATATCATATATTAACCACACCTTTTGGGTGGGATCATCATGAATTTGTATGGTACAAAGAAGTTTTTTTGTTCTATAGTTTAATGGCTCTATATGCCTTTGGTTTTATTGCTTGTTATTTATTTTGGTCCAACAATACAAATGATCCTAGTTAATTCTATCGGTCAATTGGCCTAAAAGTGTTAGTGTTTGAGAAAAACATATGAAGATAATTGAACTTTAAAACTTTAATCCATAATAATAGTGCATATAGATCTCATAAATATTCCAAAGACATAAATTAAACCATAGAACACAAGATATACCTTGGGAAACCCCCCCACTAATTCAGAGGATAAAAGACACAACAAAAAATATTAGAGTATGATTGATAAGTGGAAGAGAATGATTACAATACAATAGCAGATTGCTTTCACCAAGAGCACCAGAGAGTGGAGATCAAATGGAACATCATATATAAATTTCCAAGTGCATATAAATTTAATAACAAGTCAAATTAGGTTATACAAAAAAAAAAGAGTCGTTGCATGCATCAGTAACTTATTAACACTTAGAACACTGACACATCTTCAATCATGTGCCCCCCATTGACCTGGTTCCAAGATGGCACTCCATAATTATCTCTCACTAGAAGATACGTGCCCTCATTGACTTGGTTCCAGGTTGGAACTCCATAATGATCTCCCATAGTAATATATGCGCCTTCCATTAATTAACTAATTCTAACTGAGTTGTTAACTGACTGTACTGAACTGAACTAGATGAAACTGTATGCAACTGAATAAAACTGAGTGTAACTGATCAAAACTGAATGTAATTGAACATAACTTAACAGAACTAAATGTAATTGAACATAATTGAGTGTAACTGAATAGAACTTAATGTAACTGAACATTATTTAATTTAACTAAACAGAACTAAATGTAACTGAGCATAACTAAATGTAACTGAAAAGAACTGAATGTAACTAAATGCAATTAAACATAACTAAATGTAACTAAATAGAACTGAATGTAACTGAATAGAAATGGATGTAATGTTAGTTTTTCAACATTTAAGCTAGCATTATGTTAGGATCTTTTCACTGAGAGAATAACAAGCACAGCAATAACATAAGCACATCACAAGAGACAAG
>LPNX010871220.1:360879-411088 GCA_001517045.1 Pseudotsuga menziesii
TAACTGAATAGAACTAGCGCTATCCATCATTGTCATTTTCAACAACCACTTGCATAAATTAAGGAGATGATTCCTTAATTAACTCAACTTGTTTATCATAACTAATAGTCAACTGATTTTTATCAATTTGAGTTCACTTGGTGGCAACATGGGAAATTTGAATTCTCTCTCCATCTCTGTGCTCATATTAATTATCTTTGCATGGTCCATATGTGTTTTCATAAATTCTATATCATATCATACTCATAAGAATTTTTTTTCAACCTATGATCATATGTATTACCTCGGGTCATATAGTCACATGCTAAAGTAAATCACTCTAGGGGTAGTTAATCCTTAAAGGATACTTGTAGCACCTATTGATCATGATTGTCCATACATCACATAGTATATCCACTTTACATTGTAAAGTATGCCACCTCAGAACATGAGGATATTTGTAGAACTTGATATTACTCACAAGCTTTACCACCTCAATAATATGAGGATATTTGTATGAATTGATATCACTCACAAGTATATTTTCTTGATATTACTCACAAAACTCAAACCTTAACATAAGGTCATGGTCTTAACCATACGATCCTAGTACAATCAAATCTCCTAAATATGACAATTTCATGTGGATTAAATACAATATAAGTTTTGGACTTGATACAACACAAGTCTCATAACTTAATACAACATCAGGTCATGGAGAAGATATGAATATAATTACAACATAGATTCTAGACTTGATTACGACACAAGTCTTAGGACTTAATACAACATAAGGTCATGGAGGATAAATCTCGAAGCTGTACTCTCAACACTCCCTCTCATCGAGGCAAACATTCTCTGCCATACCAGGAATTTACTGCCATACCAAGCTTATCTCATAATTGTCAGAACTTCGTCACAGATAGAGGCTTGTCATAAATTTGCAATCTGCTCATCAATGTCTATGTACTGGATTTCATTTTACATGACCATGACTTCAATGAAGTAAAACTTCATCTCAATGAGTTTCATCATAACACACATATAGGGTTTTCCAAAAATATTGACTATTAACACCTAAGATTGTCGGCTCAAGTCTTTCACCCTAGTAGGTATCTTCCCAAGCTACACTACTCCTCGGCAAGTAGTACTATCCACAAAACACATTTTGCATATGAATTACTCTTAGACATATATATTGGCTTCTATAGTACTAGCCGCAATACACTTATCTTTTTTAGTACTAGCCGCAAATTACACTCAACTTATCTCAGGCTAAAACAATAGCTTGATATCAAAATAAATATGGGTCTACCATGTATCAAATACAATAAATATCCTATTCTAATGTACCTCACGATACTCAAACATATGCCTAGTAGTAAGCATAAAATACAAAAGGTATGCTTAAATACCAACCATCTACTTACAAAAAGTAGCATCATCTAGATCCAATCCAGAATAAAGTTTCTCTAAACTAGAAACCATGGATTTTAAATCCATCACATACAACATTATACAAAAAATGTGTAATAACATGCAGGAAAAAAGACTTATCCTTTCTTTCACTCTTAAACATTTGTTTCCTTCTTTAATATCCTGCTATTTGGAGAAGTTCTATGCGAGATTTCCATTATCTGTGATGTTCTTCAAGTCATGATCACTTTCTCAGTGGTCCTTCTCTTTATATTGCAGCGCCCCAACTACCTCTCTAATATTTTTGATTGTTTCTTTGATATTTTAGACTATAACTCTTCTTGAGTATCAATAGTCTCTAATACTTTGACCATGTCTCTGCTAATGTGGATTATTTCCACAAGATATCGTATCCCTTGGCTTCCTAAGTCATATACCATGACTAACTGATGGGGATTTTTTTGTTGTTGCCTATGGAAACACATCAATACTCCCTCTCCAACTGGAGGGTTTTTTTTGTACTATACCAAGCTTGTCTTGGATAGAGGCTTTAGTAAGAATGTTGGCAATGCTACTCATCTATGGATATGTACCATATCTTGAATACCACTGAATAGAAACCTCAAAAAGATTTATTGTTTTTCAACATGATCTATCTAGAGAAACACATGTTATATTCCTTGATCACTGTACTATTCAGAGTTCATATATATTTGAAATTCTATTTCATTTACCAAGACAATATATCGGATCCCATGTACACTTGTACCAAGTAAGTACCACAACACATGCTATGTACATGTATATGTACAGACTGTAAAGCACATGACTGATCCTGGGACCTGTGACTAAGCAATACATATCAACTGGCTTGAAATCCTCCAAATATGAAAAAAGAATTATAAAATTCAGGTGTATCTTCATATGTGTCCATGGATTTGTAGTCCATCATCCATAAACTCTTTAGGCTCTTTTACTGCACATTTTTCTTAACTGAGGAAAATCTTTGTCTGGTGATTGCCACACCACTAATCATAAGAATCATAAAAATATTCTTAAAAACTATTCTAAGCTTCCTTCTGAATTATAAGCATCATGCAAGTCTCCCTTTTTATAGGTGGCACATTAACAATTTACACTGTTTTCTTGAGGATCTATCAAGAATAGCAAATCCCTCTCAGCATGTGAATGTGAGAATCATAATTTGGGTCCTCTGTCATGGATACTTCATGCTCATGTATGTCTAAATCTCTTCTTGACACATGAATGCAAATAAGAAAATTTAATTATCTTCAAGAGTCTTAACATCTCTTAGAATAGGATTAGGTATTTCTATTCTGACTTCTTCCTAAAACATAGGAACCTCACGATCTACTACCATAAGTTTCTTTCTTCATAGCATCCCATTCTCTTTCAAGATCAGCCATCGGAATTGCTCTTCATTCAATACATGTCATTTTTCTTGTAGGTCAGGACACATAGTTTTTCCCTACAAGCCAAATTCAATCAATTTATTAATAACCTTGCATAATCCATTCATTTCAATAAAATGACAAACAACACATACTGACATGCAAAAAATTCTAACCAATGTTTTAGTATAACCATATCTCACAAATTTTAATCACATGAAATACTCTCAATATATTGATAATGATTTACATAATTATGTACAATTATTGACCAACCAGTTTTAACACAACCCATTATAATCTTACGTACTGATATCTAGCCCTATATCAGTACAAAAAAAACATTTTATAAAAGAAATATATTGCCCCATGTTCATATCTCAGGAGGTAAGCATGAAGCCCTTTATCTAGCCAATCATGTAGTCTTTTGTTCACAGTTTATAAAACAATCATGCTGCCCTAAATCTCATGTATTATGGAGGATGTTTTCAACCTTATATCAGTCTTATATGATTATATATAATTCCTACATAACTCTTATATCAGGCCAATATCATATCGCAAAATTTGGACTCATGAGATTGATAACATGCTAATAAACATAGAAAAAACAATGTATATTCTAAATACAATTCCAAGTCTAGGAATACAGAACTATATGATAGTCATGAAACATAAAAAAAAATTAGATCCGATTTGTAATAGCATATAACAAAAATGTAAGTTACTTATATTTATTGTTTGTATGGTCTCCCTCTTGATCTAATTTGCACCATTGCAGAGATTGGTAGAGTACTTGTTTATTCACTTCAACTTACAACACTGCAAAAAAAATACTTAATGCATGTACTAGAAGGTGTGTCTCTACATGGGAATAAGGATCCCCTAAAATCAAGAGTGAATGCTCTTCTTCACTAAAGGAGATATTCCTTTTGATCATCCTCTTACTTGGATGATTTATCTTGAGAAGGTTCACATCCTTCTACGATGGTGGATGCATGAACTCTTCCTTCTTGTTTTTCCTTACATTACAATCTCGTATGAAGTGACTAACCTTCTTACAATAAAAAATTATTAGTTTTGATTTGTCCATACCTTTATGGATATCTTTATTCTTTGTATGGAAAGTGTTCTTGGGAGAAAAAAGTTTTCTATCTTTCTTCGTTCTTACTGTGAGGGAAATATTCTCCTCCTTATTGCTCACCATCTTGTTCTGGATGCGCCCTTCATCTTGGATGAAATCATGCCAAAGTATTTCAAAATTGGGATTCTATTCTCTTCCATTTACCACAACAAGAAAAGTCGCCCATGAGGAGGGGATTCCATCGATGGCGGTTTGTAGAAGATCATCCTCATCCATCTCTACGTCGATTCTTACTAGTTGATCCTTCACTTGTGAAATCTTTATGAAGAATTATGCCATAGTCTCATCCTTCTCCATATTCATGTTTCACAACTTTTTCTTCAAATCCCTCTTTTGAGTAGGGGCCTTCTTCTCATAAATATTTGTGAGTGTGTCAAAAAAATTTGTTGTCGTCTTCAATGGTGTGATCAGTGACACAAGATTGTCCTTCATGAAGTCATATATGATCATATTTTCCTTTGCTTGATTCTTCTTGTAATTTTTTCTTCCTGCATTTGTAGTAGGATCTTCAATCACAGAGGTCACAAAAGAATCAATATCATGCTCTTCAAGAATATTGATCACCCTCACCTTCCATGTATTGAATTTGGATGTTCCTTCCAACCGATCTTTTGGTCGGACGGATTTTGATGCCATTGCTTCTATCTCTTGCTCAATGCTTCAAGATATAATAAGTCTTAGAGTGTTTGCAAAAAAATAATCTCTTGCACGCCCTTGCTCTAATACCATGTTAGTGATTGAGAAAAAATATGAAGATAATTGAACTTTAAAAATTTAATCCATAATAACAGTGCATATAGATCTCATCAATATTCCAAAGACATAAATAAAACCATAAAACACGGGATATACCCTGGGAAAACCCTCCACTTATTTCAAGGATTAAAAACCCAACAAACAATCTTAGAGTATGATTGATAAGTGATGGATAATGATTACAACACAATAGCATATTGCTTTCACCGAGAGCACCATAGAGTGGAGATCAAATGGAACATTGTATATAACTTTCCAAGTGCATAACACTTTAATAACAATTCAAATTAGGTTATACAAAAAATAGAATGGTTGCATGCATCATTAACTTATTAACACTTAGAACACTGATACGTCTTCAATCATGTGTGCCCCATTAACCTGGTGCCAAGCTAGCACTCCATAATTATCTCCCACTAGAAGATATGTGCCCTCACTCACTTGGTTCCAGGTTGGCACTCCATAATTATCTCCCACAAGAAGATATGCACCTTTCATTCATTAAATAACTCTATTAACTGAGTTGTTAGCTGACTGTACTGAACTGAACTGAAATAGATAGAACTTCATGCAATTGAATGGAACTGAGAGTAACTGCATACAACTAAGTGTAACTGAATAGAACTAAGTGTAACTGAACAAAAGTGAATGTAACTGAAAAAAATTGAACTAAATGTAACTGAACATAATTAGTGCTTATCCATCAGTTCCATCTTCAAAAACCACTTGCATAAATTAAGGATTTGATTCCTTAATTAACTGAACTTATTTACGATAACTAATACTCAACTAACGTTTTATCAATTCGAGTTCACTTGGTGGAAACATGGGACATTCGAATTCTCTCTCCATCTTTGTGCTTATATTAATGATCTTTGCATGGGCCATATGTGTTTTCATAAATTCTATATCATATCATACTCATAAGAGTTTATTTCGAACCTATGACCATATGTATTACCTCGGGTCATATAGTCACGTGTTAAGGTAAATCAGTCTATGGGTAGCTAATTCCTAAAGGATACTTGTATCACATATTGACCATGACTAGCCATACATCACATAGTATATCCACTTTACTTAGTAAAGTACACCACATCAGAACATGAGGATATTTCTAGAACTTGATATTACTCACAAGTATACTGAATTGATATTTCTCACAAGTCTCAGCTTGATATTACTCACAATATTTACCACCTCAATCATATGAGGATATATGTAGGACTTGATATTACTCACAAGTACACTATCTTGATATTACTCACAAGACTCAGACCTTAACATAAGGTCACAACTTAACCATAAGATCCTAGTACAAGCATCTCTTCTGAATATGACAATGTCATGTGAACTTAATACAATATAATTTCTAGACTTGATACAACACAATTCTCATATTTTAATACAACATAAGGTCATGGAGAAGATATGAATCTAATTACAACATAGATTCTAGACTCGATTACAACACAAGTCTCATACCTTGATACAACATAAGGTCATGGAGAATAACTCCTGAAGCTATACTCTTAACAAAATCCTCCCAAGCTCAGGTATTTACTTTTTTAGATAGAGCCCAATTACTTAGAGCTAGTGGGGGGGTTTCCCAAGGCCCTATTGATTTAGGAAAATACCTTGTTCTTTGACTGGATAAATTATATTTGGAGGGGAGAAAAAAAATTTGGGGATCTTTATGCTCCCTGGTTGGAAACCCTAAGGACCTTAATAGTTTGGACTTGATCAAGTTGATAAAATACATAAAACCTTGGTGGAATGAAGTACAATAGAATGTAGGACTCTTCCACCTGATTCTTTGGTATCAAGAGTGACCACCCTTCTTTGAACCTTCCTTTACAACCAAAGTAGATAACTAATGCATTCCACTTCTCAAATCAGGGTGGGTATATAGTTGTTTTGCGATTTCTAGATGCTTTTAACATCAGTAGTCAAGTGATGTCATAGTTCCTAAAGGGTGGAAACGATGGGCTCAATCCATGGCATGGATTTTTCTTTTATTTCATTTTTATTGAAGGTTTAAAGGGAGATAGTACATCAATTTATTGGTAATGGCCACAATTAAATCCTCTTCCCCAAGCATCCTATATGACCTAACCTAAGGAGAGTAGACAACTACAATTATTTCACTTGACACCCTAATCCTATAATCCCTTGTCAAATTTCTAACATTATATCCATGTTCCTCGATGTGTTTGTAGTCATACCTGCCCTATAATTCCTTTATTACTTGTAGTTAATTATTTTCATTCCTTTAATGGCCATTTCCTCGGTCAACTTATTTTCATGCTTCATTCAAGGGAAGTCTTGAGTCTCTACTCAAGGTCTAACTTGTCTCATTATGTCAAGTTCTAGTCTATTGCATTTATAAACTTGTTTCACATCTTATTCCATGTCCCCATTCCAATAGGTCTACTAGTTGACAATGTTTCACCCACCTACTAGTTCCCTAGGTTGGGGAGGAGGCATTAAATATTTCAATAAGGGAGCTATGGGACCCAAGAGAACCTTAGTTTGTAATTTACACATTAAAGTGGGTCATACAAATAATAAATATGGAGAAAATAAAGTGGCATTGCTTCATAAGGACATTTGGAGGTCCATGGGAGCCTTGGGTTGCTAGATGCTTCCTTACACATGTCATGCCTTAACCCCAAATTCGAAATTATGAGTGATGGAATGTTCTTGTAAGGTGAAGAGGAATCAAATGACATATAATGAGCCCAAGTATTCAAATGGGTGAGTATGAGTAACTCCCCATAGAAGAGGAAGAGTCTACGAAGAAACTAGGTTCCATGTGGAGCTAGATTCCCTATGCTTTATGACAACAATGATGGAATATTCTATGACAAGTCATACCTGATTGCAGACCTGATTGCTGAAATATGACAAATTGGAAATTACAGGGCTAAAAATAGCCACCAATAGGTCTAATTTGGGAGTTAGAGGCAACCATTTGAATTTGGTGGAAGATGAAGGGTTGAGGAGAAGGCCAAGTGGCATGGAGGTTAATAAACATCAAGGATGAGGTGGAGGAATACTATAAGAATGAATTCAAATTTGGAGGGACTTAGAAGGGTTATAAAAATATGTCATGAGTAATTTTAATGGATTTTGATCATTTATGAATTTGCCTTTGGCATTTGGAGAGCAATTGCTTGTCCTTTGCATGGTGAGTGCACACTTACCTTGCTAGTAAGCCAATTTCAAGAGAGTGAGATTCTCATCTAAGTTGGCCATGGGAGAGGCCATTCATACCTCTCATTTGAAGCTTCAGATATTCTTTATATGCCCCAATTTTTGCAAAAACAATATTATCTTATTTGATTTTATTTGAGGACAATATGTTAAATTTTATGCTAAGTTATAATTGATGACTCAGCTGAGTCAAGGATATTTAATGTAATTCTGAATATTTTAATTATAAATAAATAAAGGTGGAGACAACAGCTTATTAGAGCTGTTAAAAGAGTGTTTACTGGTCAAATTGGTGGAGGAGACTGGGTGGAGAGCAAACAAACATGTGGCAGCATCCTCAAACCATTTCCAACTGTTGCAGGTGCTAACCTCGCTACATTTGGGGTCATGATCCCCCAAGAAAGTGGGATCAGAGCAGGTGGCTCAATTAATGACAACTGACCCAAAAGACCTAGGCAATATTTATAAAATGCCCATTGAAGAGAGCTAAGGCTGCTCATTCTAGAGAAGTGATCATTGAGGTGAATGTACTTCAGAGAAATTCAATGGAAGGGAATTGTGGAAAGAGTTTGAGGGGATAACTGCTGAGTGATCTAGTGCAGCTTTTCAGCTGAAGTATTTTACTGCTGAGTGCAGAGTATTTTACTGAGTCATTGGACTAGTCTATTGTTTGCATGCTCCACCAGTTCTAAGCCAAGAATACCAGGAACAGTCTCAGGGGTCATGAGGAAGCATCGTTTGAGTGCTCTCTAGGATTTTGGTAAGGAGAAATGGCCTCCTAACGTTGTTTTTGTCTATCCTAATAAGGTTCTACATTATTTGTTTTACTATGTTAGATAGTTAAATTTGAATCTATCTGTTAAATGAATGGTAAATGTTCAGTTTGTAAATTATTAGAATGGAAAATAATTCTAGTCTGTGTTTTTACATACCTAGAAGGACCAAGCCGTACTACAGCACAGATAGAGTATTTACAGTAGATGAAAGTAATTGTTAAGAGACTGAATAGAGTAGATATGATTCTGCATTTCTTAGTTAGCTGAGTAACTTGCTATAGTATGTAGATATTATTTTAAGAAAGAATAATGATCTGTTTATCTAAGTTTATTCTTTTAACAATTTTATTTACTTAAATAAATATTGGAAAAGAAATAGTAGTAATTTAGTACAGGTAGAAGGATTAAGATAATAAGAAAAGATCTTAGCAGATAAGATGATGTGCTTACAGATAGTAGCTTAATCTTTTATTAATGATCACATACTATGAATGATAAATTGTGTTATGATAGGTTATATTTCTCTGTGTTAACTTAGTATCTAGTTGCTATGCAGCAGAAATATCATAGTCAAGCTACTTTATTACATTCGGTTCAATAAAGAAATAAACTACAAGTACTTAGGTTTATTTACTAATAATATTAACTAACATAAGTCTAACAAATACTATAAATCAAGTAATGTGTTATTAAAGTATTTAAAATATAAAGAACAAACTAAACAAGGTTACAGAATATATGTTTTTACTTTTCAAAGAACTCTGAGTAAATCAACCTGTCAGCTTAAGTAAATGAAGCAATAGGAATATGATAATAACTGATATATAAATAAATATCTATCTAAGTACATAACTGTTTTATATTTTTTAAGTAGGTCATACCTGTAAAGGTATTATACAGGGTCGAAACCCTAAACCTAAATTATTAATAAAAATAAAAACATATAAGCTACAATCCAATTACTTGGATTATTTTATAAATAAACCATTAAATTACGAGAGACTGTTTACAGTCCTTTTAAGGACAAATACAAGAAAAAATATATAATTATATTTCACAACACACCTATAACACTATTTTTAAAACAAATTTAACAAGTAACAGAACCTATTAAAAACAAATTGAAAGATTTATTTAAACAAGGGTTTCATTCAGGAAAACCCTAGCTCATATTTCCTGAGCAACAAGTAAAATAAATTACACTATGACTGAATTATAGTTTTCAAATATTAACAAGAATCTATTTCAAAATATAATAAACAATAAATTCTTTATTCATAGTCGAATAGGGTAAAAACCCTAATTTACACAGTCACAAAATGGTATTAATGTAAACCGAGTCTGAGCTCGAAGGAAGCCTTTTTGAAAAAACCAATGTATTGCTTGACAGGCCAAAAGGCTACAAACTTAATCAGTTTACAAAACCCAGATCAGAGCTGGGGTACCCATTATCGTGGTATGGGTTTTTAATAAATCAAACTAACATTGTTAATAGCAAAATCTACATCACTGTAAAATCCTTTTAAGTCAAGAAAGGAGAATTTACAGGTCACGACATCGAGATGAAGCCACCCTGCTGTATGCGAGGGTTAAAAACAAAAATTATAAACTAAATACCAACAACCCAAGAGTGGGAAAAATAGAGGCCGTAACTTCTTCCAACTGAAAACATTTCCCTTAAGTATGTACAAGCAGGGAGTACCACTTTGTAACCAAGGCTTACCCGTATACTAAACGCTGATCCAATTGAGAAGTGGATTCTTCCAAATGATATTGCAAACCCTCACCTGCAAGAGAAAACCAAATCATAATTTAAAACCTAAGTTTATAAATGTAGCTGTAATATGTATAGCTTACAAAACTTCTTCAAAACCAATTTGTTACCTGTAAGTGTTAAAAAACGAGGTCATGAAGAAGGCAGGCCAACACCACGAGCAGTGCAACCCTCGTAATCACCTGAGAAGGAGGCAGTTGGGTTTGAGTTACTATCTGCATTGACAACTGGAACAAGAGGAAGCAATGACAATGGCCACACCACGATTTGATACTAAAACAAATAACTGTGTAACACTACCCTCACACACAGCAAAGTTTGGGTGCAAGAAACAAATCAATCACGAGCTGTGAACTTCACAACTCTCGCCCTAAGTGACAGCACTTCAAAATGCATAGATAGTGGAGCTGAAGGTGAGCACCTGCGAGCCTTCATGGCCGCAGTGAACCCAAAAATGCAGATACCGAAACCCTTGTTGAAAAATGAGAATTAGGGTTGCGAGGTAAGCTTATATGTCATGCAATGCATGGTGGTAAGAGTTCCACGTGCCCACAAATTTATCCACTTCACGCTGGGTTAAATTGTATAGTCTTCACTGCAACCACCAGATCAAATAATTTTTAATCATTTACATTATGCATATAATGATAATGTAATATATATATAAAGTCAATATCATATTGTTCCAATAAAGTCAAACCTTGATAATGAACAAGGAATGTACTATCGTTAAACCTAATGTTTAAACCTTAAAATTATCTTCTGTAAAGAACCAAGTTGTATATGGAATTGATGCCCTTGTTTCTTAAAGATCTTATAACCTTTCTTAATCCAACTTGTAAGAAAAATATCGAGAGGATACTAAAAGTTTAGAGCAGGATTGTTGATGCCTCTATTGACACTTTATAAACTATGAATGTTTAAGCTATGAGAACTAGATTTAAATAAATAAAGTGTATATAGATATAATTAACTTTTATACACTAGAATAGCTCTTATAGTGACCTACGGTACTAGAGGTAGGATATATCTCTTATAAATACATGATCTTTGGTCTCCATATTATACCAAGCTCTAAGATGAATCGAACCTAGGTTAGGTTGGATTTGGGAGTTTAGAATAGTAAACTAGTTAGGATTGTAATACATCACCTCTACTTATAAGTAAATAGTAGGGTAGTGTAAAGTTTGTTGCATTATTTGGTCATGAAATAAAATGGGAAATTCAAGTCACAACTTGACAACATTTATGCATAGGATCCTTGATAAATACAAGCAATGTTAAGTTGATAATTTTGCTATACTGAAGCCTAATTAAAGATAAAGCTGAAAGGTACTCGGTAAGCTTGTTTCCTTGAAAAGCTTTAGGTCTATTTATATAATGTTAAGTAGCGTTTTAATTATTAAAATTAATAATAGAAATAGACTCTTATATCAGAAAAGAGTTATGATACAAAATCATGAGATCTAATAAGAACTGGAAATAGCTTAGAGAAAAGGAAGTTTTATCTATCATAATGGTCTATCTGTTAAAAGACAAACAGTAGGGAAACATTAATAACCCTTATGACACGAAGTTTGAGTAATACCATTTTTGTAAATCAAGAAAAATAAACATTACTTTACCTGGTAGTACCTTTAATTCTTCTAAGCAAACTTTTACTCTAGCAGTACTTTTATGTTAAAAGAAGTATATCCGGTTTTAACGCCTTAATAAACTCTTACTGGTTCAAAATTTTACCTGTCAAGCCTGTAGAGATCCAAAAATCCAGGTACGTTAGCAATCGCTAAGTAAGCCCCAGATAGAAAGTAACTCCTCACCTACTTGACATTCAAACCATCAGTACAACTATATATTTGAATGCATATTTTTCACATCTCATATTAACATTAAAATAGCATTAATTTATATGTGTAAAGTTAATGGTTTTATTAACTGTTTCATTTCTCCTATTAGCTGCTAGCAGTTATCAAACTGCGACCTTCAACAGTTTATGTTACATCAAAAAAAAAATTAAATTTTTGTGAAAATATGGGGTTTTGACATGTGGTATCAGAGCACAAGGTTCAAACACTAGGCCTTGATGAAGCCCAACTAGCTTTTATAAAAATAGTGAATTGAATTTTTATGCTGATGTATTTTCTTTCAAATGTTATTCAGCAGAGAAATTGTTTCTGAAGTTTAACAAACAGGTATGGAAAGGCTAGAGGAATATGCAGAGGATGAATCTCCATTTATTGAACCGAAAAAATTACCAAGAGATCATATACCAGAGGATTTAACCACTAATTCCTCAGAACCGTTACAGACTGTAAAAGATTTAAAATATGAAATGGAATCTGTAAAACGAGAGAATGAAAAGATTCTGAGGGCTCAGGAGAACTAAATCAAAAGATACAAGTCATCAACATAAATTTAAAAAGATGAAACATACTAAAAATGAAAGCAGTTCATCTTCAGAGGTGTTTGGTGAACAACATAATTTGCATTTTACTAGTGATAGTAGTGATGACAATCATTATACTAAAAAGAGGAAATACAAACCTTATGAGGAAATTTCTGGGGAATTCAAAAAGATAAAACCACCAACATTCAATGGAGAGACTGAGAAGGGGGAGGAAGCGAAATCCTGGTTGTCTGGGATGAAGAAGTACTTCTAGATATATAACTATTCTAACCAATTAAAGGCTAGAATGGCTACCTAAAATCTCTCTGGAATGGCTGATATTTAGTGGCAGGACAAAGAGAGTGAAGGGAATAAAAGAGAAGAACGTAAATTGGAGTACCTTCAAGAGGTACTTTAAAAAGAAATTTATGTTTGAGAAATACTATGAAGAGAGAGAAAAAGAATTTTATGAGCTTAAATTAGGATCAATGACAATGAAAGATCTAAAAAACAAGTTTTTAAGTCTGCTTAGGTATGTGCCATACCTAGTAGATGAGAAACCAAAGGTACAACGATTCCTCATCTGTCTACCTTATCATATTAAAGATAGGATTGAATATGACAATCCAAAGACTTTGGAAAAATCCATGAGGAAAGCCAACTTCTATTATGAACAGAATCAAAAGAAGGAAATCATGGCCAACTGGAAGGCCAAGAAGAATAATAACCAGTATGATCAAAAGAAGAAAGAATTTGCACCCAACAAAAATTCTAAGAACAATAAGGCCAGAAATTTTCCTAACAAGAATTTCCAAGGAAATAAGAATAATTCACCAAGCAATCAGAATAATTCCAAGGGTAAATAATTTGCTAATAACCATGGTAATTATACCAAGAACTTTGAACGCAAAGAACCTATAAAGTGTCGGGATTGTAATGGCCCACACTATGCTTCAGTCTGTCCCAATCGAAAAAAGACTGTTAGTAATATTCATACCATACAGGAGGAGATGACTGTTGGAGAATTAGTGAGGACTATGCCCAAAATCAATGCAGCCTTGGAGAATCAACAAGTAGAATATCAAACTTCCATGGCGGAAGTAGAAGGTATGATAAACCAAACCCCTATAACTATTTTAATAGATCCAGGATCTAGTCTCAGTTATATATTTGCACCTAAATTGGTAGAAAAATGTAAGTTACCTGTTGAAAAATTTGAAAATTCTTGGTTGGTTTAGTTAGCCACTGGTGCTAAAAGGAAGGTAACTTGTTTTGTAAAAGAATGTGCAGTAGTTATGGATCATTTTGAAACTGTTGTGAAGCTTAATGTATTACCTCTTGGTTCTTATGATTTACTCATCGGTATGGATTGGTTAGAACAACATAGGGTAATTTTAAATTGTTATGATAAAACTTTTACATGTATAAACAATGATGGAAAACCAGTAAGTGTAAAAAGAATCCCTAGAAAAACCACCACAAGAAAGATTTCTTCTCTACAGCTTAAGAGAGCTGTTAGGAAGGGTTGTAAATATTATGCAGTAACAATAACAGATGAAGAGAATCTAAATAAGATAGATAAATTAAAATTGGAAGACATACCAGTTTTAAGAGAGTATGCTAATGTATTTTCGGAAGAAATTCTGGGACTACCTCCGAAAAGGGAATTGGATTTTACCATTTAGCTGGTACCTGGCGCAGTACCTAGCTCAAAGGCCCCTTATCGAATGAACATACTTGAACTTAATGAATTAAATTCATAATTAAAAGAACTTATTGATAAAAAGTATATTCGACCTAGTGTGTCTCCCTGGGGGGCACCTGTCATCTTCGTTAAGAAAAAGGACAGAACCATACGACTTTGCATAGATTACTGTCAGTTGAATAAGATGACCATTAAAAATCGATACCCGTTGCCCCGCATAGATGATCTGTTCGATCAATTACGTAGAGCGACAGTGTTTTCAAAAATAGTTTTAAGGTCTTGATATCATCAAGTTAGGATTAAAGATGAAGACATCTTTAAAACAACTTTTAGAAATCGATATGGTCATTACGAGTTTGTTATCATGCCATTCGGGCTTACTAATTCCCACTCTATTTTTATGTGTTTAATGAAAAATGTTATGCATAAGTATTTAGATAAGTTTGTAGTCATGTTCATCGACGATATATTAGTCTATTCAAAAACTGAAGAAGAACATAAAGAACATTTAAAAATTGTTTTGCAAGAGTTGCGAGATCATCAACTCTTTGCAAAATTTAGTAAATGTGATTTCTTCAAGGATAAGATTCCGTACTTAGGTCATGTGGTGACCAAGGAAGGGATTTTAGTAGATCCCAAAAAGATAAAGGCGATCGAAAATTGGCCGGTTCCTAAGGATGTAATTGATGTTCGATCTTTCATGGGAATTACCAGTTACTACCGGAGGTTCATTGAAGGATTTTATAGGATCACGAATCCGATCAATTCTTTGCAGAAGAAAGGAAAAAAGTTTGATTGGAACCAGAAATGCGAGGAAAGATTTAAAAAGTTAAAAATAACCATTGCACCTATTTTAAGAGTAGCTGATCCAAATAAAGAATTTGTAGTGTGCACTGACACCTGCAATGATGGTTTAGGCATTGTTCTGACTCAAGAGGGGCATGTTATTGCCTATGAGTCTAGAAAATTAAAAATTCATGAAAAGAATTATGCAACTTATGATGTGGAATTAGCAGTTGTTATACATGCTCTAAAGATGTGGCGACATCACCTAATTGGCAGAGAATTTATTTTAATGACTGATAATAAAGGATTAAAGTATCTGTTAGATAAGCCTAATTTAAATGCTAGACAAGCTAGGTGGCTAACTTTTCTAAGTGAGTATGATTTCGAAATTCAGCACATTAAAGGTAAAGAAAATAAAGTTGTTGATGCATTAAGTAGGAATGCAAGACTGAATTTTGCAGCAGTTATCAGCACCTATACAACAGATTTGGATGAACAACTTAATGCAAGAATATAACAAGATGAAATCTACCAAAATTTACAAGATAAAATGAAACAAAATCCAATAGAAAGCTTACATAAAGGGCATAGTTTGAATGCAAAAGAATTTTTACTGTATAAAGACAGAATGTATGTACCTAACGTACCTAAAGTTAAATTGTTAATTTTGGATGAAATCCATAAAACTCCATACTCAGGCCACCCAGGCTATCAAAAGACTATAACTATGTTAAGAAAAGAATAGTTTTGGCCAAATATGAAGACTGAATTAGTAGAGTATATCACTAGGTGTTTTGAATGTCAGCAGGTGAAAACTGAACATCAACACCCAGCTGGATTACTTCAGCCTTTACCCATTCCTAGCTGGAAATGGGAGATAATTAGTCTTGATTTTGTTACTGGACTGTCTAGAAATAAGAATTTAAATGATTCTATCATGGTATTAGTCGATAATTTAAGTAAAGCAGCTCACTTTATACCTGTTAAAACTACATATAAAGCTGCAAACATAGCTGATATCTTTCTAAAACATATTTTTTGACTGCATGGAATACCGAAAGTCATAATCTCAGATAGAGATCCTAAATTTACAGGTAACTTTTGAAAATATCTATTTAAAGGATTAAACACTACATTAAATTTTAGTACTTTGTTTCATCCTCAAACAGATTGAAAAACTGAAAGAGTAAACCAAGTGCTGGAAGATTTATTAAGAATGTATGTGAAAGACCAGCCAGGTAAATGGGAGGATTATTTGCATCTGGTAGAATTTGCTTATAATAATAATTATCAGGCATCAGCCAGATTTAGTCCTTTCAAAATTTTGTATGGAAGGAAATGTAATACTCCTATATCTTGGAGTAATCCAGTGGATACATTAGTATTAGGTCCTGAACTGTTAAAGGAAATGGAAGAAATTGTAAAACATGTGCAAGGTAATCTGAAAGTTGTGCAGGATCGACAGAAAAGTCAAGCAGACCTTAAAAGAACTCCAAAAGAGTTTCAGGTAGGTGAACATGTGTTCATCAAGGTGAGGACCAAAAAGAGCTCTCTGAAATTGGGGATTTGTGCAAAACTAGCACCTCGTTATTGTGGTCCATTTGAAATACTATCCAGGATTGGACACGTAGCTTATTAATTAGCATTACCACCAAATTTAAGAGTACATAATGTTTTTCACATTTTTGTATTAAAGAAATATATTCATGATGCTACTCATGTTGTTAACTGGAATGATGTACAGGTGGAACCAGACTGTATCCTCGAGCGGAGGGAGATCACACTTCAGAACCACACCATTGGACAGCTGAAGGTGCAATGGAAGCACCTTAGTCCAGAGGAAGCCACTTGGGAATTGGAAAGTAATATGCGAGATGCATATCCAATTCTGTTCCATGGGAATTCTAAGAATGAAGAATAAATAACATCAAGGACGATGTTATGTTCTAAGGGGGTGTGTATGTCACATGCCCCAATTTTTGCAAAAAACAATATTATCTTATTTGATTTTATTTGAGGACAATATGTTAAATTTTATGCTAAGTTGTAATTGATGACTCAGCAGAGTCAAGGATATTTAATGTAATTCTGAATATTTTAATTATAAATAAATAAAGGTGGAGACAACAGCTTAGGAGAGATGTTAAAAGAGTGTTTACTGGTCAAATTGGTGGAGGATACTGGGTGGAGAGAAAAAAAACATGTGGCAGCATCCTCAAACCACTTCCAACTATTGCAGGTGGAAACCTCCCTACATTTTGGGTCATGATCCCCCAAGAAAGTGGGATCATAACAGGTGGCTCAATTAATGACAACTGACTCAAAAGACCTAGGCAATATTTATAAAAATGCCCATTGGAGAGAGTTGACGCTGCTCATTCTAGAGAAGTGATCATTCAGGTGAATCTACTTTAGAGAAATTCAATGGAAAGGAATTATGGAAAGAGTTTGAGGGGATAACTGCTGAGTGATCTAGTGCAACTTTTTAGCTTAAGGATTATACTACTGAGTGCAGAGTATTTTACTGAGTCATTAGACTAGTCTGTTGTTTGCATGCTCCACTAGTTCTCAACCAAGAAGACCAGGAACATGCTCAGGGGTCCTAAGGAAGCGTCGTTTGAGCGCTCTCCAGGAGTTTGGTAGGGAGGAACATCCTCCTAACGCTGTTGTTGTCTATCCTAACCAAGTTCTACATTATTTGTTTTACTGTGTTAGATAGTTAAATTTGAATATGTCTGTTAAATGAATGGTAAATGTTCATTTTGTAAATTATTAGAATGGAAAATAATTCTAGCTTGTGTTTTTCCATACCTGGAAGGACGAGGCCATACTCCAACACAGATAGAGTATTTACAGTAGATGAAAGTAAATGTTAAGAGACTGAATAGAGTAGATATGATTCTGCATTTCTTAGTTAGATGAGTAACTTGTTATAGTATGCAGATATTATTTTAATAAAGAATAATGATCTGTTTATCTAATTTTATTGTTTTAACAATTTTATTTACTTAAATAGATATTGGAAAAGAAATAGCAGTAATTTAGTACAGGTAGAAGGATTAAGATAATAAGAAAAGATCTTAGCAGATAAGATGACGTGCTTACAGACAGTAGCTTAATCTTTTATTCATGATCACATACTATGAAGGATAAACTGTGTTATGATAGGTTATATTTCTCTGTGTTAACTTAGTATCTAGTTGCTATGCAGTAGAAATATCACAGACAAGCTACTTTATTACATTCAGTTCAATAAAGAAATAAACTACAAGTACTTAGTTTTATTTACTAATAATATTAACTAATCTAAGTCTAAAAAATACTATAAAGCAAGTAATGTGTTATTAAAGTATTTAAAATATAAAGAACAAACTAAACAAGGTTACAGAATCTATGTTTTTACTTTTCAAAGAACTCTGAGTAAATCAACATGTCAGCTTAAGTAAATGAAGCAATAGGAATATGATAATAACTGATATATAAATAAATATCTATCTAAGTACAAAACTATTTTATATTTTTTAAGTAGGTCATACCTGTAAAGGTATTATACAGGGTTGAAACCCTAAACTAAAATTATTAATACAAATAAAAACATATAAGCTACAATCCAATTACTTGGATTATTTTATAAATAAGCCATTAAATTACGAGAGACTGTTTATAGTCCTTTTAAGGACAAATAAAAGAACAAATATATAATTAGATTTCACAACACACTTGTAACACTATTTTTCAAACAAATTTAACAAGTAACAGAACCTATTAAAAACAAATTGAAAGATTTATTTAAACAAGGGTTTCATTCAGGAAAACCCTAGCTCGTATTTCCTGAGAAACAAGTAAAATAAATTACACTATGACTGAGTTACAGTCTTAAAATATTAACAAGAATCTGTTTCAAAATATAATAAATAGAAAATTCTTTATTCACAGTCGAATAGGGTAAAAACCCTAATTTACACAGAGTCATAAAATGGTATTAATGTAAACCGAGTCCGAGCTCGAAGGAAGCCTTTTTTTTAAAACCAGTGTATTGCTTGACAGGCCAAAAGGATACAAACTTAATCAGTTTACAAAACCCGGCTCATAGCCGGCGTACCCATTATCGTGGTATGGGTTTTTAATAAACCAAACTAACATTCTTAATATCAAAATCTGCATCACTGTAAAATCCTTTTAAGTTAAGCAAGGAGCATTTACAGGTCATGGCATCGAGCCGAAGCCACCCTGCTGTATGTGAGGGTTAAAAACAAAACTTATAAACTGAATACCAACAACCCAAGAGTGGGAAAAACAAAGGCCGTAACTTATTCCAACTAAAAACATTTCCCCTAAGTCTGTACAAGCAGGGAGTGCCACTTTATAACCGGGGCTTACCCATAGACTAAACACTAATCCAATTGAGAAGTGGATTCTTCCAAATGATATTGTGAACCCTCACTTGCAAGATAAAACCAAATCATAATTTAAAACATGAGTTTATAAATGTAACTGTAATCTTTATAGCTTACAAAAAAATTTAAAAACCAATTTGTTACCTGTAAGTGTTAAAAAATGAGGTCACGAAGAAGGAAAACCAACACCACGACTAGTGAAACCCTCGTAATCACCTAAGAAGGAGGCAACTGGGTTCGAGTTACTATCTACATCGACAACTGGAACAAGAACAAGAAATGACAGTGGCCACACCACAATTCGATACTAAAACAACTGACTGTGTAACACTACCCTCACGCACAGTAAAGTTTGGGTGCAAGAAACAAATCAATCACGAGCTGTGAACTTCACAACTCTCGCCCTAAGTGACAACACTTCAAATTGCACAGACAATGGAGTTGAAGGTGAGCACCTGCGATCCCTCATGGCCGCAGTGAACCCAACAATGCAGAGACTGAAACCCTTGTTGAAAAATGAGAATTAAGGTTGTGAGGTAAGCTTATATGTCATGCAATGCATGGTGGTAAGAGTTCCACGCGCCCACAAATTTATCCACTTCACGGCGGGTTAAATTGTATAGTCTTCATTGCAACCACTGGATCAAATAATTGTTAATCATTTACATTATGCATATAATGATAATATAATATATATATATAAAGTCAATATCATATTGTTCCAATAAAGTCAAACCTTGATGATGAATGAGGAGTGTACTATCGTTAAACCTATTGTTTAAACCTTAAAATTATCTTTGGTAAAGAACCAAGTTGTATATGGAATTGATGCCCTTGTTTCTTAAATATCTTATAACCTTTCTTAATCCAACTTGTAAGAAAAATATCGAGAGGATAATAAAATTTTGGAGTAGGATTGTTGATGCCTCTATTGACACTTTATAAACTATGAATGTTTAAGCCATGATAACTAGATTTAAATCAATAAAGTTTATATAGATATAATTAACTTTTATACACTAGAATAGCTCTTATAGTGACCTATGGTACTGGATGTAGGATATATCTCTTATAAATACATGATCTTTGGTCTCCATATTATACCAATCTCTAAGATGAATCGAACCTAGGATAGGTTGGAATTGGAAGTTTAGAATAGTAAACTAGTTAGGATTGTAATACATCACCTCTACTTATAAGTAAATAGTAGGGTAATGTAAAGTTTGTCGCATTATTTTGTCATGAAAGAAAATGGAAAATTCAAGTCACAACTTGACAACATTTATGCAGAGGATCCTTTATAAATACAAGCAATGTTAAGCTGATAATTTTGCTATAGTGAAGCCTAATTAAAGATAAAGCTGAAAGGTACTTAGTAAGCTTGTTTCCTTGAAAAGCTTTAGGTCTATTTCTATAATGTTAAGTAGCGTTTTATGTATTAAAATTATAATAGAAATAGACTCTTATATCAGAAAAGAGTTATGATGCAAAATTGTGAGATCTAATAAGAACTGGAAATAGCTTAGAGAAAAGGAATTTTTATCTATCATAATGGTCTATCTATTAAAAGACAAACAGTAGGGCAACATTAATAACCCCTACGATACGAAGTTTAAGTAACAAAATTTTTGTAAATCAAGCAAAAGAAACATTACTTTACCTAGTAGTACCTTTAATTCTTCTAAGTAAACTTTTACTCTAGTAGTACTTTTATGTTAAAAGAACTATATCTGGTTTTAACGCCTTAATAAACTCTTACTGGTTCAAAATTTTACCTGTCAAGCCTGTAAAGATCCAGAAATCCAGGTACGTTAGAAATAACTAAGTAAGCCCCAGTTAGAAAGTAACTACTCACCTACTTGGCATTCAAACCATCAGTACAACTATATATTTGAATGCAGATTTTTCACATCTCATATCAATATTAAAATAGCATTAATCTATATGTGTAAAGTTAATGGTTACTTTTATTAATTGTTTCATTTCTCCTATTAGCTGCTAGCAATTATCAAACTGTGACCTTAAACAGTTTATGTTACATCAAAAACAAATTTTAAATTTTTGTGAAAATATGGGGTTTTGACAAGGCCTCTTCTGTTCGTGATCCATCTTTCCTCCCATTCTCTCAATTTCTACTTCTAAATTTCCAAGTTTTTCCATGAAGGTGCACTTGTGTTAATGGTGGTTTCACCCCATTGAGTTTAGTTGATGCAAAATAATGGGTGAATGATTCATGTATCTGTAATATGTCTCTCATATCCTATGTAAGTCGAAATTAGAATAAACACATGTGCAAATGTCCACGTTTCCAAGCTTTATTGCGACTAGTTTCCATGTGATGGTTTTCCCTTTCAATGGAGATTGTGTATCTGATGTATATTGCGACTTGGATCAATGTGATGTGATTTTAGTGAGGTATTTATATGATTTCAACTTTATACATTCATATTTCTCTTTTCTGAACCACTATATCCACCATTTATGAGTCGGAGTTGAGCTTTTATGTGTCATTTCCGTTAAGCAAATATCACTGAAATTGTGCATTCGTGTATGAAGATTTAAAGCTAAGTTGAAGAAATATTAAACACATAAAATGAAATTAAATTAAGTATATTTACAGTCCCCATACTCTTTTATTAAATTTTGTAGGTTCGAATAGGATTTGGAGAGCCATTTCGGCCCATACCCTAGGGGGAATTGCATCATAAATTGCTAGTAATTTTTCCCATTTTTCCATCATGCCCAATTCGAGTTGAAGATGTATATGAACTGTCATAAAAATATCAGATAGTCACTTTAATATTCATAATACTCCCCACATCATTACCTACCAAATTCAAGACCCTCTTGAGTCATTCGAATCCCCCCTTGGTCAAAACTAGTCAAGACAATTTTTCCAAAATTATTCCTTTATTGGGAATTTTTGAATTGGGAAATTACAAGTGGTATCAAAGACTGATATTGGAACCTAATAGAGATATCTATTCATGTTTATTGACTCTGAACTTCCTCCATTAGAAACTAAGAGTGGAGACCTTAACAGTGAAAGGAAATAAAGTGGAAACAAAACTAGAACTGGGAAATATGGGTGAAAAAGAAAACCATGAAGACCTTAAAAAATTCATTAAGGAAGCTATGGAAGGAATTTCCAAAAAAAATATGCAATGGTTAGAATTGTTTGCTAACCAACTTATGGGTAAGTCAACATTCGGGAGTGGTAGTATTTCACCCCATGAAGGGAGCAAGACCCATGGGGAAGCCATTTTTTCAAAGATTGGACCTCATAACAGACCACATGAGTTTAGAAATCAGAAAGGACCTGTAATATATAATTTCTTAGAGTCCAAAGAAGTTCCTTACACCACCTATGATGTTAAAGAAGCAGCAAATGGGTGGCATCAATTAGGTGATGAGTGTAGGAAAGTCCTCCCTTTTTATCAGTACATTAGAGCTTCTATTCAATTTAAGCGAGGAGGAAATGGGAATAGGAAATCTCTTATTAATTAGGAATTAAAGTACACCATTGGAAAAGTAACTATTCCTTCCTTCGATGGTTTCTCACAAATGTCTGTTAGTGCTTGGTTACAAAAATTAAGTGTATATTTTCAGTTAAATCCTATGGTTGAATTAGATGCATTGAAGGTGGCCATTCTGCATCTTGAAGGGGAAGATAGTTATTGGTGGTTACATGGTCTTATAACCTTGTGACTTGATCAGATTTTGTCTTATGAGGGTTTCTCCAATACATTGATGGAAATATTTGATAGGAAAGACCCTAAACTTCATTTCAAAGTATTAGCGGAATTTAAGCAAGTTGGAACTCATGAAACATATATGTTAGAATTTGAAAAGAATTATGTAATGGTATCTAATGTATCTATGGCTAGGTTGGTTTTAGTTTTTACTACAGGATTGACAAAAAAATTGAGAGGGATAGTGAAATTCCACAAGCCATCCACATTGAAGGATGCAATGAATTTGACAAGGGATTTGTAGAATGTGTTGCCAAGAACCAAATATCCTCCTAAGCAAAATTTCTCTTCCAAGTTCAAGGAAGGTAAAAAACCATGGAAAAAGGACTCCTATACCAAAGAAAATAAAGGAGGACCAAGCAAATAATATCTTATAAGAAAGAAGCTATGATCCAACCAGCAGCCGATAGGTTTTCCTTCGATAGGTTTGCCTTGACATACATCATACCAACATTCTCTGCGGCGGTTGAACTTATGAACCATTATAACTTCTTTTGTAACTGAACGAAGTGGGTAGTCACCCAAGATTCTCAGCATCATATATAAGCATATACATTATATAATATAGACATCTATATGATTCCTCCATCTTTCATGGAGAAAAAGTAATAAATTGGTTGAAATTCTTGCATATTGTTTGTGTGTATATTTTTTGTCGACCTAGTTTGTTTCCTACTTTGTTGATTCTTCTTATATGCTTCCACCATAACAATGCTCTATTCATTCATTTGACTTTTGTCCCCATCATTCACCTGGGAATGACTTGGATCATTGGTATCAGAGCAAGATCTTGTCTAGATCTTAAGTTACATAAACACTTCCATCGAAGTTATTTAACTTATGCCTATTCAAACACACTCGCAAACTCAATAACACACACAGACACTTCCTTCGACTTCAGAAAAGATGGCTGAAGAAGCAGACAATAGACATGCAACTAACAAGACATATCAACTCATAGAAAATGCATAGGATCACCAGCGAACTGAAATGTTCACCCAGTTCAGCAAGATTCTCATGAGAGTCACTGCGAACTTTGAGGAATCCTAGATGCGATCTCACTCCGATAAAATTAGCCCCGTCAAAATGCAAATGAATCTAGACATACCAAACCTTGAAGGAAAGATTGATGCAGAATCTGTCAAAAATTGGGTACAACAATTAAAATCTTACTTTGAGGTGAATCAACTCTCCGACATGGAAAATATTACCATTACATCCTTAAATATGTCAACCTCTGTGCACTGCTGGTGGGAGAATCTATCGACAAATATGGAAAAAGAAGAAGACCCCATCGACACATGGGTAAAATTTGTCAAATATGTTCGAAAGGAGTTCTACCTACCCAAGTACCTTGAACAATAGTATAAGAAGTGGCAACAGTTAAGGACATGGAAAGACCGGTCCATACAGAGCTACACTGATGAGTTTTATTGAATCATGGCTAGACTTGGCGTCCAAGAAGAAGATGAATTTCTTGTCCTGAAGTACGTCAGTGACTTATCCCAATACATTCAACAAGAGATGGAGTTTTTGACTATTAGTATGCTTGCGAATGCATTTCATTACACCAGCAAGATTGAAGCTAAACATAAAGGGAAAATACATTTCGCAAACAAGTCAACAGGTCAAACATCTGACAAGAAGTCACCAGCTGACTCTAACAAGTTCAAGAATCCTTCTCAGTTGACTCTGCCAAATCCCGATCATCCAAAGAAAGACAAGAGGGATCATAGAAGACAAGCTCCTACCAGGAAATGGTGTGATTATCACAGTTCAACATGGCATGATACATCAGAATGCAAAGCTCAGAAGACATTTTTGGCAAAATTGTCGACATCTGACTTATTCAAAAGAACCCTGGTAGAATCTGATCCAGTTGCATCAACTCTCTTGACTTTGACCTCGACCACTCTGATAGCCTCGACCATGGTCGATGAGGAGGAATAAGAGCGCCTATTCCATACACAGATATGGGTTTGGAATAATCCATTACATCTAATTATGGATAATGGTAGCCAGAAGAACATTGTTTCTGAACATCTTGTGAAGAAATTAGGTCTTGTCACCAGTCCACATCCATGGCCTTACAATATCAGTTGGATGAAGGATGGGAAGGAACTAAGGATCACCTGACAATGCAAACTCGCCTACTTCATTAAGCCTTTTGAAGATGAAGTACTCAGTGATGTGGCACTACTTTCTGTAGATGACGCTCTATTCGGTAAACCCTACCTATGGGATCGACATGGTACATATCAATCATGGCCTCAGAAGGTGATTGTTAAAATTTGAAACCAATGGTATGGCATACCAGAGCGACAACCCACATCAACGATTTCTATGATAACTGCCAAAAAAACAAAGAATCTTATCAATCATGCTCAAAAGTTCGCAGAAATCATGATAAAGCCTCAACATTCTAGGAAGATTGCAGCAACGAGTTGACTTATTGACCAATGTAGCTCCTAACAACAACAATAGATTGACAACATTCTTGAGGAATACCAGAACATACTTCAAGCACCAGATGGGGTACCTCTGCACTGTCAGGTAAAACACTCCATTGAACTTGTTCCTGGTTCTTCATTACCTAACGCATCTATTTACAAAAGATCCATTCTCAAAAATGAAGAAATTCATAGGCAAATTCAGGATTTGATCGACAAGGGTCATATCTGCCCCATCTCCTCTCCTTGTGGAAGTCCAGTCATCTTAGTTCCAAAGAAAGACGGGACTTGGCGCATGTGCATCGACTATCAGTATCTCAACAAAATATTAGTTAAGAACAAATACCCTCTTCCATGGATTAATGAAATCATCAACAATAAAAAAAGGTGCTAAGTTCTTTACAAAACTCGACCTCAAGTCGGGATACCACCATATTCCAATCGATTCCACCGATGTATGGAAAATGGATTTCAATACCAATGAAGGATTGTTTGAATGGTTAGTCATGCCTTTCGGTTTAACCAATGCACCTGCAACCTTCATGAGATATATGTATGACCTTCTATGACCTTTCATCGGTAAATGTGTCATTGTCTATCTCGATGATATCTTGATTTTCAGTCGATCATGGGAAGAACATGTACAACAACTTCGGCAAGTTTTCGACACTCTCTAGCAACATCGATTGTATCTGAACATCAACAAATGCTCTTTTACGATGACCAGCATCAAATATATGGGGTATGTAATTGACTCTATAGGCATTCATGTCGACCAAGAAAAAGTATAGATCCTCAAAGAGTGTCCCATTCCTTAAAACATCCAAGAACTAAGAAGTTTTATTGGTTTCAATAATTTCTATCGACGATTCATACCTAGCTTCAGCCATATCGCATGGCCTTTGAATCAGTTGACGAAAGGAAATAGGAAAATTGTCTTCAAGTGGACACCAACACAACAAAAGGCTTTTGAAAAAATAAAAAATAAGCTTTGCATCAGCCCTTTCAAATTGAGACAGATGCATAGGACTATGCCCTCGGCGTAGTGATCACTCAGTCATGTCACCCAGACGTGTTTCATTCCAAGACTTTCAGTGACACTGTCAGAAGGTACTCGACATATGAAAAATAAATGTACACCATTGTGCAAGCTCTCAAGCAATGGAGACACTGCATTCTTGGCAAGTAAACGGTCATCCTCACTTATCATAAACATTTGCAGTTCACTCCAACTCAGTCGAAACTACATAGAACCCAACAACTCAGGTGGATTAATTACCTACAACAAATTTAGTTGGTAATTAAGTATCGAAAAGGAAAATCCAACTCTGCATCCGATTGTCTCAGCAAACCACCATTACTCTATTGTCTACAGTGATGAGTATGTTGGGTTATGACACCACTACTTGGCCACAATTGTATTAAGTAGACTACTATTTTTCAACAATCTATCGATAGCTTCAAATCGACAAGTTGTCGACTAACGAATACTTCTTGAAATACACCTTGCTATACAATCTCGGGCAGCTTTGTGTACAGATCGGTGAGCACTGAGAGAAGCTCATTTGGGACGTGCACTACAGCAATACTGCAAGACATTTTGGAGTCACAAAAACACTTGCTATCCTCCAAAAGTATTTTTATTGGCCTTCGCTTAAATTTGACGTCAACAAGTACATTCAATCGTGCGTGGTTTGTGCCATTTCTAAACCGTCAAATTGACGACAAGGACTGTACATGCTCCTTCCAGCTCCTAGTCGACCATGGGAATCCATTTCTATGGACTACTTGATGGGATATATTACTACCAAAAATCAGCATGACATGATATTAGTAGTATTCGATAGAGTTTCCAATATGGCTATACTCATACCATGCGAGAAGACTACGACAACACAGCAGACTGCTCAACTCTTCTTTGAACATGTGTGGAAACATTATGGCCTCCCAATGACCATTATTTTGGACTGAGATGCTATATTTGTCAGCACCTTTTTGAAAACTCTCTGGAAAAATCTCGACGCGAGACGTTCTTTGTTGACAGCCTTCCATCCGTAGACAAATGGACAAACAGAAGTTGTGAATCACTTAGTCATACAATTGCTTCACATGTGCAACCATAAGAATCATCGAACATGGGATGAAATCCTTCCATACATATAGCACAACTACAATCGTGCTCAAAATAGCTCTACAAGCAAGAATCCATTTGAGATCTGTTACATATTTCAACCCTCAGTGTATATTGACTTAATCAGTTCCTTGACACAATCAAATGACACTGAATTTGAAGGACGAGAAGTGGAGAAAGCATTGAAGTTCAGAGATCAAATCTACAACATCTAGAAACAAGCAGAGGAAATGTTGCAATGAGCGAATGCAAAATATAAGGCCCGACATGACGAGGATCATATTCCTCATTCATTCCAAATTGAGGATCAAGCATGGTTACATATAAAGAAGGAGTTCTTCACTGGTCCATACAGAAAGATGAAACCTTTGCGATATGGTACATACAGTATCCTTAAATAGATTGGAGAAAACGCTTTTCAAATCAACATACCTGCATGCCTTGGCCTACATCTAGTTTTCAATGTATATCTACTTCAACCATACCGTGCACCATTGTTGGAACAGAATGACTTGCAGACAACAGAACCCAAAGACATCCATCCATATTTTCAAGAACCTCTTCTTTGTGACACCATCATGGGACAACGCATGCGCCTTACAAGGACAAACTCCATTCCCTTGATTCAAGTGGCTAAAGCTAGACAAATCCCTGCACAAGGAAAATGGTACTCTGCTAATGAATTCACCAACAAGTTTCCTCACCTGAAAAAATACACAATGGAGACCATTGTTTCTTAAGGAAGGAGGAATGATCCAACCAGCAGCCGACAGTTTTTCCTTCAACAGGTTCGCCTCTCTCGACAGGTTTGCCTCGATATACAACATACAAACATGTTCTTCGGCAATTGAACTTCTAAACCATTATAACTTGTTTGTAACTAAACGTATCAAGTAGTCACCCAAGTATATCAACATCCTATATAAGCATGTACATTATGTAATATAGACATCTATTTGATTCCTCCATCTTTCATGGAGCAGAAGTAATAAATTGGTTCGAATTCTTGCATATTGTTTGTGTGTATATTTCTTGTCGACCTAGTGTGTTTCCTACTTTGTTGATTCTTCGTATATGCTTCCACCATAATAGTGCTCGACTCATTCATCTGACTTTTGTCCCCACCGTGCACCTGGGCATGGTTTGGATCAAGCTATGTTTTACATGCCAACAATCTTGGGTCCCAGGACACAGATGTGACAAGGGGAAGGCACACTATATTAAAGTTTAATATGGAGATGATGAGGAGGAATAGGGACAAATTGCATCCCAAGAACAAGGGTATCAAATAGCAAAAGAAGAACAACCCACTCCTAATACAGGAAAAATTGCGGCACTTTCAAGTGTACCTAGATTCCACACCTTGAGGCTCAAGGGCAACATATAAGGCAAAAAAGTCACAGTTCTAGTGGATGGTGGATCCACTCACAAATTCATAGATGCAGCCCTGGTGGAGAGGATAAAGTTGCAAGCTAAAACATTTGATGGTTTCATAGTCATCATTCCATATAACAATTCTATGGACTGCACTAAATGGATTCCAAAGCTTCAAATTACTCCAAGAAATCATACTATCACTGACAATTTTTATGTAGTGAATGTGGCTGATATTAATGTGGTTTTGGGATTACAATGGTTTTATTCTTTGGGGGAGAATACAATGAATCATCAAGTCCTTGAAATAAGGTTCAAAAATTCGGAAGAGAAACCCATCTTGTTGAGGGGAATGCACGCTTACCCAAATCAAGTGGTGTCTTCTCACAACATGAGGTCTATTTTGAGGCATGGAGACATAGAATGGGCTGTTGAATGTTTAATTACATCTCATAAACCTCACTTAAATATTTCCAAGCATCCTAAGGAGATAGAGAAACTATAGAGTAAGTACGATAAGGTTTTTGGAGGCCTTCCCCTAGGGAGACCACCAAATAGTGGGGTGGGGCATAAAATTGAGTTAGAGATAGGAACACAACCTATCAAAATACATCCTTATAGACATCCAAAAATGATTAGAGATGATATTTAATATTCCATTAAAGAACTCTTGGATTTGGGCCTCATAAGGCCTAGTTCTATCCCATTTGCTTCTTCGGTTGTGATGGTTAAGAAGAAAGATGGAACCTTGAGAATGTGCATTGATTTCATATTATTAAAAAAGAAGAAAATACTAATAATAGATACCCCATTCCAAGGATTGATGAGCTCATGGATGATCTCCATGGGGCCATGTTCTTCTCAAAGTTTGACCTTAGATCTGGTTATCACCAAATTCGAATGAGAGTAGAAGACATACCAAAGACTAATTTCAGATGCCACTATGGTCACTTTGATTTTGTTTCCATTTCCTGCCACATTCCAATCATGCATGAAAAATATATTCCACAAGAAAATTTGTAATTTTGTACTAGTTTTCTTTGATGACATTCTTATTTGCAGTAAAACTTGGGAATAAAATTTGCATCATCTAGAAGAGGTATTAAAAATTCTTCATGATCAATCTTTGTTTGCTAAGCTATCAAAATGTGAGTTTGGTTTGATAGAGCTCTTATATATTGGAAAAATAATAGGTCAAGATGGTGTGAAGGTGGATATGGAGAAAATACGATCCATTTTAGAGTGGCCTTGGCCCAAAAGTATCACTAAATTAAGACGATTCATTGGAATTCGCACCTACTTTAGAAAGATTGTGAAGGGGTTCTCCCAACTCACTTCACCTCTCACTGTTTTGACAAAGAAAGACACTTTCCAATGGCATGAAGGGGATGAAAAACCTTTCCAAAGAATGAAGGAAGTAATAAGAAATTGTCCTATTCTAGTTTTGCCTGACTTTTCTAAACCATTTGTCCTGGAATGTGATGCATCTGTCATATGTCGTTGTGTGTTATAGACATCTGAGAACAACGAAGGCCAATAAAATCATGCCCTCAGAATTTTATTTGTGGTTACTTTCCATGAATGATGTCCTCCACAATCTCTTTCATTAAATTCCTTCGCTATATATTGAGCTTCATTTTCTAGAAGACAATTCAGCAGTATTCCCCCAGGGTCTTTCCAATAAATATATTGTTTTATGATGCAAAATTTCACAGCCTTGAGTTTCATGGATCTAGCTCTGGATTTGCTTAGTCTTGCAGGAGGTTGTAAATTTTGTAATACAAAAATAATGTCAACATACTAAGGAGATGCAAAGAAATCAAGCTTCACTTGCACCTCCGCTCCTACCCGATTAGATTGACCAACTAGAAAATTCAGCTGTAGAGAGTCACAATGGGAATTTGTCATCATTTTATCTAACCCTTCTCCTTTGATCAATTTTGTGGGCTTAATTTCTATGTCGTATTATAGAAGCACTTCAACCCAATTAGCTCTCTTTCCCTCCGAATCCTGCTATGTAAGTATGCTTTTCACTACGTTGTTGGGTACATAGGAAATTATGTGGGAATGGAGGAGGTATATTCTAAAATATTTCAAGGCCTTAACCAAAGCGTAGGCTTGTTTTTCCATTATACTATATTTCAATTCTCCATCCCTCAATATTTTACTGAAGAATGCTATAGGTTGTTCTTCACCCCGATCATTTTTCTGCAGCAACACTTCCACCACAGTATGCTATGAAGCGTACGAGAACACTAAGAGATATTTCTCAAAATCTAGACTGACCAGTACAAGAGCCTCTGAAATGGCCTGTTTTATATTTTTGAAAGCCTTCTTGGCTTCCACCATCCTTTTGATTTCATGATCTTTCCTTATCATATAAGTAATATCCATCAGGAATTCGGTGAAGCTAGGGATGAATCTCCTCAAGAAGTTTACTTGATCGATGAAAGACTGTATTTCTTTCTTGCTCCTTGGTTCCTCTACTCTCAAGATCCCTTTACCCTGTCTAGATCGATCTGGATTCCTTTCTTTGAAATGATGTGCCCCAGCAACTTTCCTTCATCTAGAGCGAAGTTTGACTTTCTAGGGTTTAATGAGATGCCATACTTCCTGCACTTAATGAAAACCCTTTCTAAATGCCCGATATGATGTTTATCCCACCTGGAGTATACAGTAATGTCATCCATGTAAATCACCACAAATTTGTCTCTTTCATCTGCAAAAGCAATATCCATGGCACATTGGAAAGTTTCTCCAGCATTCATTAACCCGAACGGTATCTTTGCATACATGAATGTACCTCAAGGTGTGCTGAAAGTGGTTTTTTCTTGGTCTTCAGGTAGAACCTTCACCTGATTGTAATTGGAAAAACCATCCATAGTGGATATTCTTTCTAAGCCTACAACCCTCTGCAGGATTTGTTCCATCTTCGGCAACGGGTAATTGTCTTTCAAAGAAACTTCAAGTTTCTGAAATTTACACATAACCTTATCTCCCCATTATTTTTTCGAATAGGAACCAAATTGGCTACCCATATCAAAAACCTCAGAGTCACAATTATTTTTGCATAAAACAAACTTTTCACTTCCTTTTCAACAATGGGTAATACCTTCGGATTGATCCTCCGGAGTTTTTGCCTGAATGGTTTTTCCCCGGGTTTAATCGAGGTAGTATGTTGTATGATGGAAGTGTCATATTCTTTGAGATCTTCATAACTCCATGAGAACACATCCGTGTATTTCTTCATCAGGTTCACATACCCTTGTTTATCTTTAGTGGGAAATTTCTTGGACAACTTTATAATGTTTGGGTTACTTTCAGTGCCAATATTTATATCTTCGACGGCATCTCCAACAGGCTCGACCTTCGGATCTCTTGCTATGTCATTCTGGTCAAAAAGGGACTCTAAGGGGATCAAACCTCTAGGAATATGATTTCTCTTCAACTGGACTATATTCCTGCCTCCCAAAGAGTCTTTCTATTTCCCCGCCCCGGTGGCCTCTCCCCCTTCCTCTTCAACGTCTAGGAAATTCTTGGAGTCAGCGTCATTCTCATCTATGCGGGTGTTCACAAACTCACCGAACAACTCCATAAATCTCTTGATCTGCATATCGTCTTCGAAAAATTTCCAATATCTGGTGTTGTTTGGTATAGAAGTTCTATTCACAATATCTACTTTGTATTTCCTTTTTCCTGCTATAGGGACCTCAAATTTTCCGGCTGCAGTCGCCAGAGAGTCCACCACCGTATTCTCATATCTAGGGATCACTTGGACTATATGTTTAGTGAAGTAATTTCCGAACATGTCCCACACCTCATTCTGGTAATCCCTCATTCTTGGATGTCTATTTTGGAAGCAATCATTCACCTAATTCACAATGAGCTTTGAATCTCCAAAATTTGGACCCTTTTAGCTCCTAAATCCTTTAGCGCATGTAGGCCCAGCAACAAGGACTCATATTCTACTACATTGTTAGAGAATTCAAAAACCAACTTATAAGAATAAGATTTGGTATCCCTAATGGGGGAGATTATGTACACACATGTGCCAGCACCCACTTTAGCCACTGAGCCATCGAAATACATCTTCAATAGTCCTTCATCCTTCTGCTTTCTTTCCAAAGCTTCCAGTTGACTAGTCTCTCCTTTATCCCTTTTACCTTTTCAAGGCACAACGAATTTTGAGTCACAAGGAGATATATCATTGAAGAAGATAGACGACCCCAAGTCTGTGTCGACGACATAAACATGATGGATGTCAAGCTGAGCCTAACTGCTCACGAAGTAAGGCAATCTTTTCTCATTGTATAACCATTTGTTTTCATTCCGAATAGGAATTGTTACATAGGACATGTCCATTTGCAGGCTACCCTTTAGCTTTGAAGTCCAAGACCTTGACAACAAAATACCAAACTTGGGAGGAATATCGGCCACAACAACAATCATGACCACAATTTTAGATGGAAACTTATTTAAAGATACCACCATGTCTTTGATAAAGCCCAGAAATTTTACCCTTTTAGAATCAAAGGAATGCAGGTCCTTATAAGGCCTTGTAATCTCCAATCCCAGGCTCTCCACCACTCCCTTTGGCATCAAATTATGCGAGGATCCTGAATCCAACATAGTGTTGTGTAACACCATATCATGTACATTCAAAATCATGTAAAAGGGTGGCACCTCCTCGTCTTCACTGTCCATGCTGTCAATCTTAGATTCCAGAATAATAGTAGGGTTGTCTGCAGTCAGCTCTAAGATATCCGGGTGAGCTTCTCCTTGATTTGCAATCATCTTTGTTATAGTGTCCCCATATTTATAATTACTCAACAATTCATTGAAAGGGATTGAAACCTTTAGCTTAGCTAGCTCTTTTTGGAGGTTAAACATGGGAGGGGTTTTTCCCATCTCGACAGGTGTCATTTTCTCCAGATCCTTCACATTACCAATCCCTTTTTCCACCTCCCTAGATACTACCAGCTCCTTTTGTTTCTCATTTCCTTTTCGTGGGCCGGTCTGACTACTAGAAGGTTGGTTTGGGTTTAACCCCCTTTGTTTATAGAAACGTCTCTACTTCTTAACTTTATCTTCCTGACATCCTCTATAGCATGCATATACCCCTTATGATATTGATCCAGTTACTCTGTTAGGGCCTTATCATCCACTTGAGTGAACATGTCATGTTCCTCCTCAGTCAAGTAGATCTCAGAGTCTAAATTGCTGAAATGATGGATATGATCTTCGATAGACTCGACCTCATCTTCGGAAGCCACATATTTTTCAGGGAAAGGAGGCCTAATCGGCTAGTCTTCTTGATTCCTTAGATTCCTCACATCCCTTGGTTTATTTGGTTGGAGTGGGGGAGGAACTGGCCTCCTAAAATTGGGATTCCTTATTTGAGGTTCGTTCTACTCCCGGTTTGTTGGATTGGCCTCCACTGTTAGCATGTCCATCAAATTTTCCATAGTTTTGAGCATCATCTCAAATTTTATTTCACTGGATGAGGACGTAGAAGCAGTGGGGTGTGTCTCTTCTCTACTTTTCCTTCTTTCAACCTCCACCCTTGGTTTTATTTTTTCGCACGCCATCATATTGGCCTCTACTTCTAGGGCATCAGTAAACATAGCCAGGAGGGTGTTCAACTTTCTTTCTCTTAATAAAAAATCAAAATCATTATCAAATGCATCAACGTAATGAAGTTTAGTTGCCCCGGGTGAAGGTTTGATGTTAGCAGGTATCGAGTTGTAGACTCTCATGAATCTGCTTGAAAACTCATGGACCAACTCAAAACCTCCTTTCTTAAGATTGTTGTATTGAGATAGGACCTGCAACGGGCTTTGTTTATCATCCCATATTTCTAGAAATATGGTTTGAAAACTAGAAAAACTGCAGATAGACCTAGGTGGCAAATCTTTGTACCACTTATTGGCCTCCCCATACAAACTCTGAGCGAACAAACATATCTTGACATATTCATCATCCACCTCTTCTAGGTCGATGAAATCATCAAATTTACCCACATGGTATCTTGCTGAGACATTCCCCTCCCTGTCATAGAGTGCAATTCTTTGGGAGTATTTCAAGGGGAGGTCGTGCAGAACTAGAGGTAGGGCTAATGGGGCAAATCTAGCAGCAGACATTGAGGTCGGTCGATTGGTATAAAACTAGGGGTTAGGCAACTAGGTGTTCTAAAAAATAGGGGTTGTCTCTTTAGGTTTTGTTGGGGTCTCTAGGTTCAGCCACAAAGAATCAAGCAGATAGGATCACAGTATACTAGGGCTAACCCCAACTTTCCTCAGGTCGGATTCATATTTAGATTTGGTTAGTATTCTTTCAGCTATAACTCCCCATTCATATTTTTCTATGCCATACAAATCTTGAGATGATGATGTACCAAACAACGAAAAATACACTTTCTCTTTATTTCTATTTCTAAGTATTTTTTCTCAATTATCCACACTTTGCAAAGTTTTGGGATTAGGGTTACCTCTTGTGTGGATCCTTCTAGAAGCCAAGATACCTAGTGTGAGACTGTTCGTAGTGGGTGTGGAGTCACTAGGAAAAATATACAACCTTCTCGCGAATGCAGAAATTTCTGTTTGCCCTCAGAAATCTCCTTCCTGAAATTGTGTAGTTCTTGTCGTTCCCCCAAGGATAATCTTCAACTCATCCTAGGCAGCGACGCCAATTTGTTAGAACTAGAATTGAGCCAAAGGTTGTGGATTGCCTACTACCAGGTAACAGTAGAACCACTTTTGAAGAGAGAACTGGCCTTCTACTCTTCCAAGAGGGATCTCTCACCAAATATTAACAATGCCAGATATGTGCAAGTGAAAATATAAATTGTTTGTGAAATTGGTTGAAACAAGACATAGAACCATCGGGCAATGGAGTCAAGAAGTGTAACAGAAATGAATAGAACTTATGCAGATGATTTCAACATAGAGGCAAGATAGCCATTGAATCACAGTCAAATTATAATTGTCTAGTGGAAAAGAAGAACATGAACAGACCATCAACACAGAGCATTGGAAAATGAATTCAATATTAACTTTAGAAGAAATCTTTGGTGAATATCTGAAAGAACAGATGGAGCATAGCATGTATGAATTCCAAACTGTTATACACTTATTTCAGACATGAAAGAAAACATAATGGGAGAGATAAACTAGAAAAACATTCACATGAGAAAGGAAGCAACAGACTATAATACAAACAACACATGAATCCCTGTGTAAAACGTCGACCTTGGCTCTGCAACTTTATTAAAATACTCTTGAAATCATACACTACAAAATTACATCGGTTCCAACCCCTTCTCCTTCTTTAGGAGGTATATTTATAGCATTTTTGACTTCCTAGACTGACATCCACGAATCAAAATTTGTTACAACTGAAAAACAACTTCTAACAAACTTGTAGTTGACACATCGGCCACGATTTACATAAAAAACTAGAAAATGAAATATGGATTGCAGGAGAAAATATGCGCGAAAGTATTCTATGTTTCCTTCTGGCGAGTGATAGCTGTACAGAGTTTCAGGAGAGGTGACCATCGGAACGGGCATGTACACAGAGAAAAATTCCTGCATACTATCATTTCCACTTCTATGGATGCGTTTCGAATTTGACAGACCCATATTGCTGAATGGATCTCCATAGGTCAGGACCAGGTAGAGTTGCAACTACCATGTCGAATACTTGCGCTTTGAGCTCCATCATTTATGAGTACAAATTTTTAGGGACTTCGGCATAGGTGGCTTTAAAATCAAACAACAATTCAAATTCACTAGCCAACTTATAAGAAACGATCTTTCCTGACAATGATTCTTACATTTATCCAAACTTGTTGTTGTCTAATCGGCACTAAACCAGACGCTCCCGATACTCCTTTTGGGACAATAAAGGACCCTTCTCTTCCCAGAAGAAAGGGATCCATCTGTCTACCAGTGGTTTGAATAACCTAATAACCTCCTTGACTTTGTGTTTGATAACATCTATTTTGGCTTGTACAGTCTCTAGCATCATGTTCTTAGCAATTACTTTTCTAGCCCCGAAGACCACAGCAACCCTATTTTGGATACCATACCAATTGGTGAAATCATTTGACAAGGAGCTTAGGAAAGCAACGACAGTTTCTATTGTTGCCACAGGTCCTTTCTGAATTCCCCCCAATACTGTCGAGACCTTTTTCTTAGCCTCTATCATAGCGTTTTCCTCGTCTTCAATGAAATCCATATAAGGTTGGAACTTGTCAGCCTCTATAATTATCTGATCCCAAATCAAATGTCTAGCGCCTTGCAAGGCAAGTTTACCAACCACCTGTTGGATTAACTTGGCATTTTGTTGAATCAGTCCTTAGCATGTCTCTTCCATCTTCTCCTTTCCTTGTCTCTCCTTGCCTTTTTCCTTTTCTGGCTCCTGAATCTGCTGCTTTAACTTAACAAGCTATGTATCTTTTAGTCCTATCTGGGACATTGCTCTAGAAAAAGAACCAGTGTCTATCTCTCTAGCTACACCTATGGACTGAATTGCACTCTCAGCACTCCTTCCTTGAAGATCCCTTTCTTTTATTGTTAATATGGCTTTTAATTCTGCTTCACTTTTCTTCAAAAGCTGGATGCCTGCTTCCCACTGCCTTTCCTTTTCTTCGAGCTTTAGTAGCTTGGATTTGCAGTCGGTAAGCTCAGCGTTCAATGTCTCTTTCTCTTTTTCGAAATCAGCAAATTCTTTTGTCTGGGCGAGCTAGGTAGCAGGTATTTTCAACTTCTTTTTTAGTGCTTGGATCTCTTTTTCCTTATCATCAAACAATTTATGGGCCAAGAATCCCTTATGTGTTGGTGCCTCTATTTGCATTGCTTCATTTTGCAAATTGTTGATTTGGGCCTTGAGGGCTTTGTTCTCCACTCTTACCTTTCTCAAAAGATTCAAAGTATTTGTTTTACTTTCCTCTAGCTTGGACATATGTACGGTGGCCTTAAGCAATATAGCATTCAGGCTATCCTCGATTTCTTTGTTGAGGTGTATTATGTCAGTAGTGGGAACCTTTGAGAGGTTCACACTAAACTCTGACACCTTATTCCCCATTTCCAAGGATAAGCTAAGGGTATCAGTGGCATGATCCCTTACAATATTCAATGCCACATTTGGGTAAGGAAACTGCCTTTCCTCGCTATATATCTCTGCTGTCTATTTGAAAGTTTTATCAGCCCTCTCCCGGTAAGAGCCTAGCTAGTCTTCTTTGGATGCATGCCTGTTTGGAGTCTTCTCATCAAATATGTATTATTGGATTTGTAACTCGCCTGTCTTGGGATCTTCTTGCTTCTTTTTTTTCTCTATTTTATTCTTCTTCATCTGTCCCTTTAGATTTCCCTTTTTGACCTATACTAGTTGTTGTCCCTATTCTATTTTTTGCCTTTTGGACATGCTAGCCATGTCCACCTCTTCAGTATCCATACGCTCCATAACCCCTCTTTTCACTGAACTCACTGAATAGATGACCAATTATGAGACATCCCCGTCTATTGCAACTATTTTAGACAACTCTCTTTGGGGAGAAGCTATTCCTTGTAGGTGTGAGCCAGTGCTTCGTTCTATGCTGGTATCTATTGGGGCAGGATTAGGGAAATCATCCCAGTTTTCTACCTCCCTGAGTCCGAGTACCTTAGTGTGTTCAAAAGGCTTGCAATTGTGAGCCTTCCTCCTTTTGGAAATTATTTGATGAGGGTCGTAGTTTACTGCTTATCCTAGAGAAAACCTCATGCCTCTGAGCAAGTTGGTAACTAGTGGTAAAGCATCTCTTCTCCTGACTGTGTATGGTCTCACTTTCCAGGGGAAAATCAAATTTGAGCTCTTTTTATAACTCAAGAAGTGCTCTTCCTCAACAGTGAGTCTTTTTCGGATCAATTCCAAGGAGAAAACCTTGTCAGTTAGAAAAGCTGGCAGAATGTAGGGTTGATGCACAAAGCCACAAAAATCTTATGGTCGTTCTGAATTTTGTCAAGAACCAGTCCCCTATCCTCTTGCTATTCAACAATTGTAGCAGTTATATCATATCAGGAAACACCCTAGGTAACCTTTCCTAAAAGAAAAGGTCATATATTTCAGCCATCAATTGGTTCATGAACTTATAATAGTCTATGGCCATATCAATAGTGATTTCCAATTTAGGCACTTGCAGGTATTCTTCGTTATAAGTTATAAGAATCCTCAGCAAAAAGGATTGGAATCTGAACACTTTAGTGTTATGGAAATTCACTAACTGAGAACAGATGTTCTCAGCTAGGAATTCATCAAACTTAAGACAGTAAGACTGATAAGATTTCCCAGGCAATTCAGGTTTGGCCGAATAAGTACTCAAGATGAACAACAGACTCAACAATGACTTTGGGACATAGGCATCAGTATCTAGACCTAGAAACTGACTGGCTAGGGATATACACCACTGATTCTCTTCATTGAACTGGCTAAGGTCAATAGGGTATGACAGGTCGATGGGTTCACCATTGGGTTTTGAACAGGCCTTCAAGAAGGTTTATTTACTTTCGTCGATAGATTCTCTGAAGCAACGTATAATATTTTCCTCTTGGTAGTTTTTGGATATATGGAAAAATGCGTCTGGGATGTGTAGGGTTTAGTGGACGATGGAAGCCTGGACTGAACAAAGGATTTTAGACTTTGACTTATTCATAATGACACCTTCGGTGACAGAGAAATTGCCTGCACACAATTTTACAAACTCATGGCAATGGGGGGTTTGGCCAACACCAATTTGACAAACTCATGCCAAAAAAAATTCCTTTTAGGGGTGGTTTTGGAAGAGGTCAGAACTGCCACTAAAAGTGACTTTTAGGGGTGGTTCTAAACCCCCCCAAAAGTGATTTTGGGGTGGTTTTGGATTTTGCGACGATTGTTACAAAACCACCCCAAATAGCACCGATGCTAAAAGTTTGTACTTTTAGAGGCGGTCCTAGAAGAGATCAAAACTGCCCTAAAAAGTGACTTTTGGGGTGGTGATAAACCCCCCCAAAAGTCACTTTTAAGGGTGGATATAAACCCCCTCGTAGGTACCTATGGGGCCAGTTACAAACCACCCTTAAAAGCCTCTATTATAAAATTATGGGGGGCGGTTTTAAACCCCCTAGTAAGTACCTACAGAGGTGGTTCAAAACCCCCCTCGTAGATACATACAGAGACGATTCAAAACCCCCCTTAAAATGATTTACAAACCTTTGGGGTTGGTTATAAACTCCCCTTGTAGGTACCTACAAAGGTGTTTCAAAACCCCCCCTAAAACTCTTTAGAAACCTTTGGGGGCAGTTATGAACCCCCCTCATAGCCATAATTTAAAACAGTAATATTGTAATATCATTAGGGCATGAAGGAAATTGAACCTTCAAACTCCTTCTTGTAAAGAAGGCAATCTACCATTGATCTAGAACCCTTTAAGAATTGGGGAAAGGGGAAAATATTAACACCAATATTGCATCATTTATAATTCTAAGAAAATACTAATAATCCCAAATTTGTTTATGACTCAAGAGACCTAAGAAAGTAGTTTGAATAGCTCTGACCTTATAATTTGGATGAACTTGAAAGGTTTCATATGCAGCATTGATTCAATGAAGAAAACAATAATACAAAAACATTTTGTGGGACAAAGTTGGCATTCAAGTTCATACACATACTCTAGAAGTGAACATCTAACTAGAATTTCAATTATTCATTGATAAGAATGGGCATCTTTTCTAATGGTTGCTTGATGGATCCATGTAAGAGTAGCGTTATCTTAAAATTTATGTCAGTATATAAATGGGTTCTACAATTATAACATATTTAGACCCAACTCAATCCTGTCTGGTGATATAAAAAGCATTAAGCTACACTACAGAGAAATACAAATATTAAAAATTGCATATCATGGATAAATCTATAACCTTTTCTAAGATAAAGAACCCATAATAATGCATTTATAGATATAGAATACCTGCAACTGGTATAATCGTGAATGAACACCACCATCACTTAAAAGGCCAATGACATGAAGTGTTCCATTTTCAAAGCACTCCTTAATGTATTTAAACCCTTCTCCCTCTTATATTTTTCCAGAGGCAAGAGCATAATCCACTAATTTTGCTCTGCACCCAAAGTCAAAATCAAAGTTAATCCGTTTCCCATTCTACAAGATGTAGCTCAAATAAATAGTAGAAATATCCTTTTAGTTACCATTTATACAATTATAAAGTACATCTGAGCATGTGATGGGAAGTACAGTTTCAAGACCAAAGGGATGGATAAGGGAGATTCACAGCACAGGACAGATATGGTCTATAAGGCTCAGAGGACACCAATCCAAGATGACACCGGGATGAAGAAGGTCGAGTACAGAACTATTATGATGGTGAGGTGGCTGCCACCCTTATATTCTGAAGTAGCTCTGCCCTCTACTCAATGACCTCTTTTGTGTCTTTTGTGTTGAAAGGGCTCATGACTGTGTTTTCCACTCTGAAGCGTTGGTGTTTGGTGAAGAGTATATCTCCACCATGGCTCCCAAAAGCTCTCACAAGGGAATCTTAGGGTTGGGGGAAGTCTCAACCGACAATATTGATAAGGGTCATGTGACTAGAGCCCAGATACAAGCGTAGGAGGCTGTTGACTGCTTCAAAGACTTTGTTCCTCTAGCGACACACAACGAAATTGAATCAGTTGCAGATTGTTTATGGGACAAATCTAAGGCCATGCCCCAGGAGTGTTATATTTTATCAATTAGAAAGTAATATCTTAGGATACTTTCTGATAGAATAACATGCACAGCAATAATCACAAGAGATAAGAGACACAAAGAATTTTCCTCAGGGAAACCATAAAGGAGAAAACCCCGCAACTTCCTTAGAGATAGAATGAGTACTAGTATCAAAAGTAAAACCCAAAAACATAAAGATGATCTCCAATAGTTGATCTCTCTCACTTGTGCCAGCACTTCCTCTCTCACTCATGCACCCCAGTTGAGTGAGTGTATGTGACAAATAGAGAGTCTCAGTCCCTATTTATACTAGTTTCCGACTTGACAATTACTTACCAGGGCCGACATCTCTAGGAGAGTCTAATAACCCTAGTGCCCCTCAACTATGGGGACTGTTCCCCGCTTACCAACAAGGACGGTTAACCTCAACTCAATTGTGGGGACTATTGCCCCGACTTACAATGGAGCGTTAACCTCAATGACTTTACATGACTTTATTATATTAATGACTCTCCCAATAGGAACATCGGGGTACAATGAAATACAACTGATTCTCCTTACAGGAACATTGGGGTACAATATAAGATATACAAGTGAATACATTCTAAAGTTACAAATACATTAACACTCCCTCTTAACTAGGAAGGTATTCTCTTGACACAATTCATCAGCACAATTCTTCGTCACTGGATCATCATTAAAGTTGGATCATCACTGGATCATCATTAACATCACTACTTCTGCTATCTCTCAATTATTCTCATCAAAGGAAGTTCTACAAACCCAACCCTTTTTCATGATGGTTGTAGACCTAGCCTCCATGTAGGTCTTCATCTTCTTCAGCACTTATATCTGACCCAGTCAGAAAGGCCCTCCCAGCACTTACATATGACCATGGGAGGAACACATCCACCACCATGTCAGAAAGGCACACCCAGCACTCACATATGACCATGGGAGGAACCAATCCACCACCATGTCAGAAAGGCCCATCACTCACATCTGACCATGGGAGAAACACATCCAAGGACTATGTCAGAAAGGCTCATCACTTATATTCACCAATATGGTAGGACACACCTACTACCATCTGTGAAAAGGATCCAACACTTACATCCATGGAAAGGCCCCAGCACTTACATCTACTGGCATGGTAGGACACACCTACTACCATCCAGATAAAGGCCCCAACACTTACATCTACTGGCATGGTAGGATACACCTACTACCATCCAGAGAAAGGCCTCATCAATTACATCCACCAACATGGTAGGACACACCTACTACCATCTATGGAAAGGCCCTGCACTTACATCCACTAGCATGGTAGGACACACCTACTACCATCTATGGAAAGGCTCTGCACTTACATCCACTGGCATGATAGGACACACCTACTATCATCCAGGGAAAGGCTCTGCGCTTACATCTGATGGCATGATAGGACACACCTACTATCATCTAGGGAAAGGCTCTACACTTACATCTGACCATGGGAGGAACCAATCCTGCCACCATGTCGGAAGGGAACAACACTTATATCTGACCATGGGAGGAACCAATCCTACCACCATGTTAGAAGGGCTCAGCACTTATATCTCACCATGGGAGGAACCAATCCTACTACCATGTCAGAAGGGCTCATGGACTCATCACTTCCTCTTGGAAGGAACCTTGATCTGGAGAACACCAATCTTTTCCCTAAAGTGCTTGAACTTCACTCTGGCCATTTCTAGCATAGAATCACATCAGGGTTGATTACGTCCAAGGATAACCTACAAGATTCACCAGGACTAATTACATCCGAGGACAACCTACAGGACTAATTATGTCTAAGAAACCTACGAGCTTTGTCAGAATTTATGCTCATGCAACCTGTCTCAATGGTTATGCTAGAACTCCTTCTTTCGAGAGATCTCAATCTGGATCACACATTGGAGCTTCACTACTCCTCTCTGCATCAAAAAATGAAAGTCAGATCAATAAAATCAAATAGTAGTTTTCACAAGAAACATACTACCTCCCAAATAGCCAAGCAAGTGGCAACATATTTTGCCTCGGTTGTACTCAGCGCCATGCAGGACTGCTTCCTGCTAAACCAAGAGATCACACTTGATCTCATACTAAAGAAGCACCCTGAATTTCTCTTCCTATCAATGGAACTGCCTACCCAATCCGAATCCACATAACCTTCTAGGTTAATCTTTTGATTCGCCTCACACTTGAGCCCATATTCAACTGTACCCTTCACATACCTCAGAATATGATTTGCAGCAATCAGGTGAACATGTCTTGATGTGTTCACAGCAAAGAAAATATCTAGTCTCGTATTCATCAGGTACATCAAGGAACAAATCATCTGATGATACATCATGGCATCAACCGACTCTGATGAAGCTTCACTCAATAGCTTCAGGTTTGATTCCATAGGTGTGGTCATGGGCTTGCATCCCATCATCCCAAACCTCTTCAGGATCTCTACTACATACTTCCCTTGTCCCAGGGAGATTCCATCTGCATTTTTCCACACCTCCATTCCTAGAAAGCTTCCTCTTCTTGCAAATGAGTTCCTCTTTTCATGTCAGGAACAATTCATCGACATATAACATGAGCATCACTGGTCTTATGCCTTCAACCTTGAAGCAAAGGTCGGAATCTGCTTTACTCTCAGTAAAGCATAGAGCCATCAATAAGCTTTCTATATTGTTGTATCATGTCAAACTTCAAGATATTCTACAGTCACTCCCTCTGAAGTAGAGCATCATACTCCCTTTGTATTTCGTACTCTATGCATTGAAACATTTTGTACTGGAGTGACAAGTAGCTTCCTCTACTACTAATATTCTATGTAATATCCGTCTAGGGTCACTGGATACCAAGATCTTCTATATTGAACCTTTTCAAAATTTCTTCTCGTACCCATCTGTGAGCTTGTCATCCTTTATAGTCTTTCATATTCAACCTTGTAGCAAAGGTTATGATCTTCATCACTCTAGGTGATCTTCAAGCTCTTCTTGTATGTTTTATCCCATGAGTTCCTTCTGAGCTCGTACAAGGCCTTCTTTAATTTTCACATGAATCTGCCTGTCATGTTTCTTAACTTCCACTGGCTACAAATGTCTCTTCATGGTATATTCCTTCTTTCTATGAGAATCCTTGTGTTACGAATAGTGGCCTTGTTTCCCATAGACTTCTCTTTGGGTCTCGATACCGCATCTTAGACATCATTCTTCTTGAATTGGTACTCTCCTTCCCTTTATTCTTGGCTACTTCTTCATAGCTAGAAGGCTCTGCATCAATGATGTCACTCAACAGTGTCACATACCTACACTGTGTCTAAGGCCTCTTGAAGTCTCATCATACTATTCTTAATTTTGGATTATTTCCCGAACTGTCATCACTTGTTCTTCAGAACAATTCTGAGCCTTATTTTGTAGGCGATTGTATGTGATCCTTCCTACAAGTCAAATGCATTAGTTGTATTGTTAGAAACATTTCATAAGGTATATTCATAATGAAAAATTCTTTTGCATCAAGATATAATCATGCAACTATTTTACCCAATACAACATTCATCCATATATTACGGAAACTTTCTAGATGCCTTCCATCTCTACCGGGACAACATTGAGATTGTGCATTAATCCAATATGTCAGCAAAGGGGTTTCATTCTAGATAAGTAGCAATGGAGAGTTGTATAGCACCATGGGCTACTTACCCATCACATGCATATTAGTAGTATATTGTTATTAATGCAAACATTCTATCATGCATAACACATCAACTAAATATAAACAAATGCATAACAAAATAATATCATGAAATGAATTGAATACTTTTCTTTATTTGTTTCGTGGGTAGACTCCTTGAGCCTTTCGCTTCATCGTGACATCATCATTTCTTATACAAATTCTAAGATGGATAAGAGAGTCTTCAAGAATTTAGTTCTTCATATTCCTCATCGCTTGAGGGATCTTCTTTGAATCATGAGTGCTTGATCTTCAGTTTCTCCCATCTTCTCTTCTCTTATTATGGGTCGAGCTTCATCTTGTGTGTGCTCTTCCCAAAGTCTGCTGAAAGTAATCACTTACTTCCGGCACACATTCCTTGAATGAATGAACCCCATGATCCTGGGAGGCCATTCAAGGTGGTTATAACAACTTCTACATTCTCCACTTCTTCTTATACTGCTTCAAGTTATTCTTTGATTTGAGAGACCCTTGTAAAGTATGACTGTATGGTCTCTACATACTATATCTTCACATTCTTCAACTAGTTTCTCAAAGTAATATTCTGATTTATGTTCTTTCCTTCAAATATCTTGGTCAAGGAATCAAACATCTCTTTAAGTGTCTTTAGGAAAGACACTGGTGGTATAAGGTGATCCTTGATTGAATCAACAATGATCTTCTTGGCCTTGACCAAGTTCTTCGTGTGTAAGGATTTTAGCCTCATCTGCCTCTGGAACTAGAACCTCTCCACTTATGTAGGTGTCCAATTCATTTTCTTCGAGAACCAGTGAAATCCTATACTTCCATGCTTGGAAGTTGTCAGCTTCACCAAGCTTGTCATCAAGCTGGTGTGATTAGTCATTTTTGAAATGAGAACCTCAAATGTAGATAGCAAAAGATTATATCTTACCAATTTGAGGTGTTCGTCCTGGTTCCGGATCTAGTTGATCGAGGGTTTGTCAGAGAAACCCTAATTTTGAAAAATTGGAATATCAAACTTCTTATTGGATAGAAGGATGGGCCTCTTCAAGGTGAGTTTTCCAATGTACTCCTTTTATGAAAATAGTGGAGGGAAGCTCCCGGAACAGGAAGCCCTAGTTTTCCAAATTATTCTCCATAAATGCTTGATATTTGTTCTATAGTATATCTGAAAGTACTACTCCTCTATGTATTAAACTTTGGACTAAGATAGCCTCACCTATCCTCTTTCTAAAACCATAGGTTTGAGCAGAATTGGTTTCACCATTTGAGACTTATGAGAGTTTTCACAAGGTGACTTCTTTTAGGACTATTTAGTATAGCGAACTTGTACGGACTGCCACGTGTCCCTGTTTCATCATCAGGGTCTCAAAACTTTTACCACATAAATTAAATTTTGTACCCTATCTGGAACATCTTGAGAAATTTCATTTGGACCTTTGTAGCCTGAGATAAATCAATTCACCCTAGGTGTCCTATTTAGGGATGAATCTTGGAAGAGGCTGGAACCTTGATTTGGAGGAATCATATCTCTCCGAATATAGTGATTCTAAGGCTGACATATTTACACAGGGTACATCAGGATTTTATCTTCTGCCTGTGAAACTTTCAGCCCCTGGGACTTCATCAATCCTGAGATATAGGAAATGTACCAAAACTACCCGTTTTAGTATTTTAGGGTTTTTTAGCCCAGGGTCAAACTAGGGTTTAACTTTCCCAATGTTTTACTCAATCAAAAAATTCAAAATTGGTCTCTAAAATTTGATTTTGATGAGGAGAGAAATCCTATGTTGGACTCATTCAAAAATTCCTCTTTTGTAAAAAGCCCTAATTTCCCGCAACAAAAACTAAAAATGCCTGGAATCAAATTTTGCTTCGACAAAAAGATGCACCCTTCAATGGAGAGTTATCCTAGCCTCCTTTTGCTGATGGATTGTGGAGAGAGAACCAAAAAGTAAGAATCCCTATCTTCTACAGCTACATAGTTTCTTATTCTCAGTTTAGCTCTGATACCATGTTATATTTTTATCAATTAGACAGTAATATATTAGGATCTTATCTGAGATAATAACATGCATAGCAATAATGACAAGAGACAAGAGACACAAATATTTTTCCTCGGGGAAACCATAAAGGATAAAACCCTGCAACTTCCTCAGATATAGAATGAGCACCAGTAGAAAAAGTAAAACATAAAAACATAAAGATGATATCCGACAACTAATCTCTCTCGCTTGTGCCAGCACTTCCTCTCTCACTCATGCGCCCCAGTTGAGTGAGTGTATGTGACAAATAGAGAGTCTCACTCTCTATCTATACTAGTTTTAGACTTGACAATTACTTACCAAGGCTGACATCTCTAGGAGATTCTGAGAACCCTAGTGCCCCTCAACTGTGTGGAATTTTCCCCCCAATCAACAAGGAGGGTTAACCTCAGCTCAATTGTGGGGACTATTTCCCCAAATTACAACGGAGGGTTAACCTCAACGAATTCACATGACTTTATTATATTAATGACTCTCTTGATCGGAACATCAGGGTACAATGAAATACAAATGATTCTACCAATAGGAACATCAGGGTACAATATAAGATATACAGGTGAATACATTCCAAAGTTACAAATACATCAATAGGGAGGAGTTGCGCTGTGAGGTTGAACCTTGGGTCGTAGACAGTGGAAATACAGCTGGGAGGGTTGTGGCCTATGACATATTTCTTATGCTCTATTGGGTTAACATGAACTTGATAGCGCACTCTTTGCTTAGCGAGGCTTCAAAACGGCAAGGGGATGAAGAACCTATGAGGGTTTGAAAGGATCACAACTTTGATTGCCAGCTAATGCACAGAAAGATAGACCTCATGGACACAAAGATGGGGATTTAATTATTCCAGGCGAGGATGGAGCAGTTTGAGGTCGAAGGGATGAGAATGGCCAAGTAAATCGACATGACTGCCAGGGATCCCTCCGGGAAGATGAAGCAGACCAAACGCCCCTCTCTGGGAGAGTCCGCTCAGGGCCGAGTTTGAGGCCCCTGTGTTTATGATCTTGTTATTTCTTGTTCATATTACTGTTAGTGGTTCCACTAGTCATAGGATTTATAGGCCACTTATGTATGTAATAGGGATGGGGCATGGCATGAACAATCTCGTTGTTTTGTTATGTCTTGTTCAGTTGTTGTAGTGATTTATTTATGGAAAACCTATATATGTAATCAGGATGGGGAACGCCATGAACAATCTGGCTATTTTGTTTAAGGATGGGTGGTTCTATTTTGGGATGAATGTAAAGCTTGTCAGAACTGGGTAGGTGGTTTCTCGATATGTTATTCGGAATGTAATTAAGTGAGTATGCAGTAACACAATCCTTTTATTTACAAAAGAAAATATTGGAGAAATTTTGAAATATTCTACAAGTGCTTCAATTTCTCACCTTTCAACCAAAAGGAGGGAAACTATATAGTTTGATATTAATGTCTTAAAAGAAAAGGCATTTACCACCAATGGCCACAAACAACTAAAAAGTAGTCAATGGCATTTCTAACTACATTATGAATAGTGGTCAGGGCAGCTTCAGGAAACCTATAGGTGATAATCCCAATTCCTAAAAGGAAACCTATAGGTGATACTCCAAAATAATGTTGAAATTGTATTGATAATAAGGACCTATACCTCAAAGTTTAGGTCTTATGCCAATAACGTCGGGTGATTTTGGCGTCATCTACACTTTACACAAATATTTCACACAAATTAGTTGTTACACCATCAATCGGTTATACTTATGGTTGTAATAAATATGATGTAATTAAATTTGTTGTAATTAAATACTTTCAATATTGTTCATTACAGTACCTTCCCGTGTTCAATAGTTATCCCGCAATCAACTTTTTTCCTTCAAAAATGTGTAATAAAATCAATTCATAAAATAGACAAGTGCAACTGTACTTAAAATGAAGAAATCAACACATTATATTCAATGAAACGACAATAAGATATCTAATTGACAAATTAGTTATGGTGATAACTTACAAATATGCATTAGAGAACGATATAAATTTTCATTATATTCCTTTCCATTGTGAAGACCTGCATATATCATGTCAAAATGGTATGTTTATATAAGCGATTGATAGATATGTAAAAAAAGGCATAACATACATGAAATTATAAAAAAAAACAAAATAAAAATACCTGAATGAGCTTCTCTTGGTTTCAAGAATATCTTTTTCTTTACTAAACAGGGCCAACCACGTGAAGGTTGAAGCTCATATGCACCCCCCCCCCCCCCCCCCCCCCCCCCCC
>LPNX010871220.1:420061-450113 GCA_001517045.1 Pseudotsuga menziesii
TGATGCCCTTTCCAAGGTACTAGGGGTTGATGGAAGAGGACGATGTCGTGGCGTTGGCTTAGGAGTTACACCAACTAAATTGTTTGGCAAAAGTCCACACAAGGAGGTGCTAGTTGTAATCCAAGCTACAATGAAAGAAAAAACAGAGGAAATCACATCTTTGAAAACAACAATAACTAAACTAGTGAAAATAGTAGAAAATATGGAGAGAGAACATTTGGTCAACAAAGAAAGTGTTAGTGTCCAATTCTTTACTCTTGTCTCAATATACATATTTGGACACTAATGATCTGAATTCTAATATCTTATTGCTCATATAAACAGTGTCCTATTGTACAAAATGCTCATGCTAAAATCACGCTTGTGGTGGAGGTTAGTTGTTTAATTATTATTTTAAATAATATTTTTTCCATCTTTTGAATATATATATTACATTGTGTTGCCTTGATAGAGTAATACAGGGGAGATAAAAACCCCTATGAACGGACTAATACAAACAAAATTAACTTCAATGCATACTCCATCATCCCTAGTAAGTATTGAAAAAAATTGTAATTTAGTTCAATCTTATTTTATTTTATCAATATATTAGAAATCATTGTCTATTGGGTGCAGAGTCGGGCATCAAAATATGATGAACATTTGGTACAGAAAACACCAATGGTTCCATCGAAACTGCAAATTGACAAAATGAAAACACCAATTCAGGTAAGATTGTAATTATTTAATCTAGGATCATCAATGTTTAAATTATTATTTCCATGCATCTTACTTTGTCTCATTTATTTGCGGGGTCAAGATAATGCTAATGATTTGACACCAACTTCCCAATTGGGGCCGGAAGGAAAGAAATGCTTTCTCATTGCATTAAACTCAAGGGTTAAATTTGCAAGGGTGAAAATACATAAGACTGACCCAAATGAAATGGTACACTATGTCCATGTTGGAAAAGGCTATTATATTGTGAATCCGACAGAAATTTTAAATCCTCTATTTGAAAATATAGCTATACCACGTCCCAGTAGCGTATTATGTAATCTAGCAGATGCTTTCTTGAGCTTCATACCTTGGCATAAGGATCACATTCAACTATGTAACTAGTGCTTATAATGTGTGACTAGTGATTTCAGTGATGTTGTATCAACTGAGAATAGTTGATTTATTGAATACTTATACTTAGATCAGGACATAGTTGTTGATGTATTTGTAACATCGGAATATATTCACATGTGTATTTCATATATTGTATTTTATTAGTCCCCGATGTTCCTATCGGGAGAGTCACTAATATAATAAAGTCATGTAAAGTCATTGAGGTTAACCCTCTATTGTAAGTCGGGGCAATAGTCCCCACAATTGAGTTGAGGTTAACCATCCTTGTTGATCAGGGGGGAAAAGTCCCCATAGTTGAGGGGCACTATGGTTATTAAACTCTTCTAGAGATGTCGGCCCTGCTAAGTAATTGTCAAGTTGGAAACTAGTATAAATAGACAGTGATCCTCTCTATTTGACACATTTTCATTCACTAAACTGAGGTGCATGAGTGAGAGAGGAAGTGCTGGCCCAAGTGATAGAGATCAGTTGTCGGAGATCATATTTATGTTTTTGGGTTTTACTTTTGCTATTGGTGCTCATTCTATCTATGAGGAAGTTGCGGGGTTTTCTCCTTTCTGGTTTCCCCGAGGAAAATTATTTGTGTCTCCTGTCTCTTGTGATTATTGATGTGCATGTTATTCCCTCATATAAGATCCTAAGATCATATTGCTTAAATGATAAAAATATAACATGATATCAAAGCTAACCTCAAAAGAAGACACTATGCAGCTGCAGAAGCTAAGGTTTCTTACTTTTTGGGTCTCTCTCCACAATCCATTAGCAAAAGGAGGCTAGGCTAAATCTTCATTGAAGGGCGCATATTTTTGTCGAAGCAGAATTTGATTCCGGGTATTTTCAATTTATACATCGGGAAATTAGGTCTTTTTACAGAAGATGAATTTTTGAGTGATCCCAGCATAGGATTTCTCTCCTCATTAAAATCGAAGTTTAGATACCAAGGTCAAAAATTTTGGTTCAGTGAAACTCTGGGAAATTCAAACCCTAGTTTGACCTCAGGCCTGAAAAACCCTAAAATACTAAAACTGGTAGTTTTGGAACATTCACTATATCTCAGGATTGAAGCAGTCTCAGGGGCCAAAATTTTCATAGGCCGGAGATAAACTCCTGATGTACCCTGTGTAAAATTTTCAGCCTTAGATTCAATATATTCTGGGAGATATGATTCCTCCAAATAAGGTTACAGCCTCTTCCAGGATTCATCCCTAAACAGGACACCTAGGGAGAACTGCTATATCTTGGGCTACGAAGGTCCAAATGAAATTTCTCAAGATGTTATGGATAGGGCACAGACTATAATTTCGGTGGTAAATGTTTCAGACCCCAAAGGTGAAACAGTGAAACGTGGAAGTCCATACAAGTTGGCTATGTTGAACAGTCATGAAATAAGTCACCTTGGGGAAAATCTCATAAGTCTCAATTGGTGAAACCAATTCTGGTAAAACCTATGGTTTTTGAAATAGGATAGACGAGGTTACCTCAGTACAAAATTTCAAACACAAAGGTATAGTACTTTCAAATATACCGCAGAAACAATATCAGACATTTCTGCAGAGGAAATTGAAAAACTAGGGCTTCCTGTTTCGGGAGCTTCCCTCCATTGTTTTCAAAAAATGAGTACATTAGATATCTTTCCTTGAAGAGGCCCATATTTATATATAATTAGATCTAAAAGATTCCAAGTTTTGAAAATTAGGGTTTCTCTAACAAACCCTAGATCAGCTAGATCTAGAACCAGGACTCACACCTCAAATCAGTAAGATCTAATATTTTGCTATTTACATTTGAGGTTCTCATTTCAAAATGACTTATCACAGTAGCTTGATGAAAATCTTGGTGAAGCTGAAAACTTTCGAGCATGGAATTATAATTTTTCACTGGTTCTTGAATAAAATGAATTGGACACCTACATAAGTGGAGAGGTTCCAGTTCTAGAGGGAGACGAGGCTAAAAGCCTTACACAAGAATAACTTGGTCAAGGCCAAGAAGATCATTGCTAATTCAATCCAGAATCAGTTAATGTATTATGCATGATAGAATGTTTGCATTAATGACAATATACTACTAATATGCATGTGATGGGTAAGTAGCTCATGGTGCTATACAACTCTCCATTGCTACTTATCTAGACTGAAACCTCTTTGCTGACATATTGGATTAGTGCACAATCTCAATGTTGTCCTGGTAGAGATGGAAGGCATCTAGAAAGTTTCTGTGAGATATGGATGAATGTTGTATTGGCTAAAATAGTTGCATGATTATATCTTTATGCATAAGAATTTTTCATTATGAATATGCCTTATGAAATGTTTCTAACCATACAACTAATGCATTTTACTTGTAGGAAAGATCGCGTACAATCGTCTACAAGAAAATAAGGATGAGACCTGTTCCGAAGAACAATTGACGACATTTCAAGAAATTATCCAAAATGAAGAATAGTATGATGAGACTTAAAGAGGCCTCAGAGACACTCTAGTTATGTGACATTGTTGAGCGACATTATTGATGCAGATCCTTCCAGCTATGAAGAAGTAGTGAAGAAGAAAGGGAAGGAGAGTACCAATTCAAGAATAATGATGTCTAGGATGCAATATCAAGACCTGAAGGGAAGTCTACAGCGGATCAGCAAGATCCAGCATGTAGTACATGGAAACATCATGGGATACAAGGCAAGATTCATAGCATGAGGCTTCTCACAGAAATAAGGCATAGAATACGAAGAGACATTTGCAGCCATTGGAAGATAAGACACATGACAGCAAGAATCATGTGTGCAAATGAAAGAAGGCCTTGTACGAGCTCAAAAGGCACCCATGGGATAAAAAATACATGAGGATCTTGAATATCACCTAGAGTGATGAATATCTTAACCTTTGCTACAAGGTTGAAGATGAAATCCTATAGAGGATGAAAATCTCACAGATGGGTGTGAGAAGAACATTTTAAAGATAAATAATCTTGGTATCCAATGACCCTAGATGGATACATAGAATAATAGTAGCAGAGGAAGGTACTTGTCACTCCAGTATAGTATACATAGAGTATGAAAGGTAGAGGGAGAATGATGCTCCACTTCATAGGGAGTGACTACAGAATATCATGAGGTTCAACATGGTATGACAGGATGGACAAATTACTGATGACTCTAGGCTTTATTGAGAGTAACGCGGATTCCAACCTTTACTTCAAGGTTGAAGGCACAAGACCGGTGATGCTCCTATTATATGTCGATGACTTGTTCCTAACAGAAAACAGGAACTCATTAAAGTTGTAAGAAGGATACCTGCTGCCGAGTTTGAGATTAAGGACTTGGATATGGTGCACTACTTTCTAGGCATGGAGGTGTGGCAGAATGCAGATAGAATCTCCCTGGGACAAGGGAAGTATGCAGTAGAGGTCCTAGATAGTAGAAGTAGTGATGTTAATGGTGATCCAACTTTGATGATGATCTAGTGATGATCTAGCTTTGATGATGATTCAGTGATGATCCATATTCGATGATGATCCAATGATGATGATCCAGTGATGATGATCTGGTGATGATCTAGATTTGATCCAGTGATGATCCAGATTTGATCCAGTGATGAAGACTTGTGATGATGAATTGTGTCAAGAGAATACATTCCTAGTTAAGAGGGAGTGTTCATGTATTTGTAACTTCAGAATGTATTCACTTATGTATTTCATATATGGTATTTGATTAGTCCCCGATGTTCCTATCGGGAGAGTCGGTAATATAATAAAGTCATGTAAAGTCATTGAGGTTAACCCTCCATTGTAAGTCGGGGCAATAGTCCCCACAATTGAGTTGAGGTTAACCCTCCTTTTTATCAGGGGGGAAAAGTCCCCACAATTGAGGGGAAATAGGGTTATTAGAATCTCCTATAGATGTCAGCCCTGGTAACTAATTGTCAAGTCAGAAACTAATATAAATAGAGAGTGAGATTCTCTATTTGTCACATACACTCACTCAACTGGGGCGCATGAGTGAGAGAGGAAGTGCTGGCACAAGTGAGAGAGATCAGTTGTTGGATATCATATTTATGTTTTTGGGTTTTAATTTTGCTACTGGTGCTCGTTCTATCTCTGAGGAAGTTACGGGGTTTTCTCCTTTATGGTTTCCCCGAGGAAAATTCTTTGTGTCTCTTGTCTCCTGTGATTATTGATGTGCATGTTATTCTCTCAGATAAGATCCTAAGATCATATTGCTTAAATGATAAAAATCTAACAATGGTTTATAATTTTTTTGTGTTTTGGGATTAATATTTACATTTAATTAAAATTTTGGGCAGAAGTTGCAATTATATGCCATGGGCACAATTTCTGATTTTGTAATACATCAGTATTATATAATCTTCGTTGCATGTGAAATGAGATGTTGTGTTGTGAATATGTGGAATGAGAAGTCTGTCAATCATATTTTCATTAAGTTTTTCTTTGTAAATTAGTTTATCCTTCTATTGCCAAAAACAGTCATTTACAGAAAAACCCACATGAATATAATATATTTTCCACATTATAGCAAGAATAAGAAAATGACCAAAATTAAATATTTAAAGGAATAAGCTTGCATCCAGAAACAATTCATATGCAATGATTAACAATAATAGTAAGTTGATTTCTTAACTCAATTAAGGCCATGACCTTTTATGTTGTACAAAACAGCCAATCTACAAATCATTTTGAATTTGAAAATCAAAACTAAGTTTAAATACGGACTACTCAATTTGCACATTGAAGTCACCATGTTATTACATTGTTCATTCTGTGTTTGATAGTCATGTTCTGCCTATGTTCACAGCTGGCAAGAAGGTTTATGCTCCTTTTTTGTTTTCCTTTCTGTCTTGGTAACATTGTTATTTGTACAGACTTGGATAAGACAACCCCATTTATCAACAGTACTAAATCCTTGATGGGCTTGTCATTCTTGTCTGCTTCTTCCACCGGGACCAGATCCTTCCTACGAGATATGCCAGTGCAAAACCTCTTTGGATTTGTCTTCAACTTCATTAGAGTTGGAAATTTGCAGCAAGGACAATGATGACAAATACCTCTAATATTTTCTCCCCCAGTCCGAACAATTTTTCATAGCGAACGTTCCTAGCAATGGATACTATGCACCGCGGTAATGGAGTCCATGGCCTTGTGTGGAGGCTTCGGTGGGATGTTCTTAGGACTAGGAACTCTAGGCACTGCTTCCACAGTGATGTTGCATCTTAGTAGGACAACGTTTCCCTTACCAGCATCAGAAATTCTTTCTAATGTAATGAACATCTTTACATTTCCCTTACCAACATCAGAAGGTCTTCCTAATGTAATGAACATCTCTACCCCTATAGTTGGAGCTGCATTTGTGTGAAGGTCTGGAAATGACTGAATTTACAAGAAGCACCCAATGGTCAATAAAACACATCAAACAATAGGCTTCCCAAGCAGAACAGTCATTACAGATCCCGCATCAACACCCCCAGGATCCTTAGTAGAACAATAGTTAGTCATCTATGTTCTTTACTAGTATTCACTCGCTTTGTATGTTAGTACATCTCTAATCATGGCCTATAATGAGCCGGACGATTACCGAATCATCATTAGCAGTTAATTTCACCATGATTCTGTCAAATCCTCACACATGCCATTATCAAGTAGCATCATGACAACACGAATGGTCACCTGGGCTCTTGATCTGATTTCTTGTGTGGTGATGCCAACTATGCCACCCCTTCTGTGGTGGCATCATGGTATCAATGGTGGAGGTGACCCCTGGCCTCACTTGAAATCAGATTTGAGTTTCCTTACGGTGTGTGGACTTGACATCTGTCACTTAATCGAAGGGCCTCATGATGGTATATCGGTAACTGGTGCTTCAGAGTTTGGAATATGAAGGAATGAGCAATTTCACTTTTTGTCATTTCATGTCTTGTTTGCTACCTTGCTTGTATTATGAAAATATTGATGATTGATGCAAATTTTGTTGATTTTTAGCTTATCCAACATTCTCATTGTGTATAACGCACTCCTGTAAAATATGGACACACTTTTTTCAGCTTAAAAAAATGAGCATAATGCAGACTTGTCAACCAACAAAATGGGTATAACTAAACAGTAATAAGCAAGTAATATCAAATTGAGTAAGAGCGATAATCCTCTACTTACTTATGAACTCAAGATAATTCATCAGTTGCAAGGGAATGTGTCAATTCATCCACTCGTTCGGTATATTCCTTGGATTTCATTCCATAAATTGCATCACTTGTAATGTTGAAACTCTCGTGGAAAATTATAGGTTGATTACAGTCACATTGAAAATTCATCCAATATGAGTTCAATAGACAAATTAATAACATCAACAAGAAACCGTGAAGAAGAATTTATGGACTTGCCAAAACTGTGGGTTAGGGAAATTAGACCAAGCCTAGGGGAAGATCAAAAGTTGTCCAAGTATGGAATTATTGGTAAAATCTACCTAACTGACCTTAGGGAAATGCCTGCCATAGCTCATAGTTTGATGATAAAAATATTTTGAGAGTGTGGACCTCTAGAGTGTTGTATGGTGCATCCAACCATCTCATTAGCTTGACCAAAAATTATTTCAGGAAGAATATATCAATCTGCCAAAAGTGCCTCCCAACCATATTTGCACTGCTCCAAACAAATGCCCACCAAGGAGAGAGAATGAAGCTCCAGAAGATGAAAGTGATCTTGATGGATTCACCTTGTTGGCCTCTACCCATTGGGCATCTCACTTGCAAAGTTTGAAGGAAAAATGAAATCACCATGGTGACCTAGGGTTTGAAATATGGAAAATTAGTGAAAATAGGGAAATTGGCTAAGTATGGGAAAATTGGTCCAAAGAGCCTTAACAGGATGCCTGCCACAAATGGTTTGTTGAAGAAAATGCCTGGAACACATGGGGATATTGTAGGATGTTGTTTCTTCTACTCAACCATGGTCTCAATTTGTCCAAAGAGACCCTGAAGAAGAATTTATGGACCTGCCACAACTGTGGTTTAGGGAAATTAGACCAAGCCTAGGAGAAGATCAAAAAAATTCGAAGTATGGAATTATTGGTAAAATTTGCCTAACTGCCCTTAGGGAAATGCCCGCCACAGCTCATAGGATGATGATAAAACTATTCTGAGACTGTGGATATCTAGAGTGTTGTATGATGCATCCAACCATATCATTAGCCCTGCCAAAAATTCTTTCAGGAAGAAGATATCAATCTGCAAAAAGTGCCTCTCAGCCATATTTGCACTGCTCCAAAAAAATGCCCGCCAAGGAGAGAGAATGAAGCTCCAAAAGATAAAAGTGGTATTGATGGATTCACCTTGTTGGTCTCTACCCATTGGGTATCTCACTTTCCAAGTTTGAATGAAAAATGAAATCACCTTGGTGACCTAGGGTTTGAAATATGGAAAATTAGTGAAAATCAGGGAATTGGCAATGGGAAAATTTGTCCAAGTAGCCTTAAGAGGATGCTCGCCACAAATTATTTGTTGATGAAAATTCATGCATCACATGGGGATATTGTAGGATGTTGTTTTGTCTACTCAACCATGGTCTTAGTTTGTCCAAAGAGACCCTGAAGAAGAATTTATATTGGACCTGCCATAACTGTTGTTTAGGGAAATTAGACCAAGCCTAGGAGAAGATCAAAAAATTTCTAAGTATGGAATTATTGGAAAAACCTTCCTAACTTCCCTTAGGTAAATGCCCACCACAGCTCGCAGGATGATGATAAAAATATTCTGAGAGTGTGGATCTCTAGATTGTTGTATGGTGCATCCAACCATATAATTAGCCTGACCAAAAAGTAATTCATTAAGAAGATATCAATCTGCCAAAAGCACCTCTCAGCCATATTTGCACTGCTCCAGAAAAATGCCCATCGAGGAGAGAGAAAGAAGCTCTAGAAGATGAAATTGATATTTCTAGATTCACCTTGTTGAACTCTACCCATTGGGAATCTCACTTTCCAAATTTGAAGGAAAAATGAAATCACCTTGGTGACCTAGGGTTTGAAGAGAACTGGTTAAGTCTTAGACAAAGAGTTTGAGAGACCATTTGGAAATGCCTGCAAGGGGGTGTTCCTTTGATGATAAAATTCATCAGATGATATGGTCCTATGCATTGTTGAAATGGACATCTAGCCATGCTCTTGGTTTTTCTTATGGTGATCAGATAAGGAAAATATCAACCTGCCAAAATAGAAGAAAAATCTTATTTTGCATACTAAAGACAAAGAAAAAAATAGCCTGGAGTTGCTTAAGGCGCTCCATTAAGGTTTTCTACATGATGTAATTGGAATTTCCAATGATCACTTTTGATCATCTTTAAAATTAATATAATTTATTTTCCACATTGTAGTAATAATATCAAAAAGACCAAAATTAAATATTTAAAGGAATAAGCTTGCATTAAGAAACAAATCCATATGCAATAAATAACAATAATAGTAATCTGATTTATTAAGTCAATTGAGTTCAGGATAAGTTTATGTATTTTATGAAACATCTTTATTTGATATGATTTAGGGACATTGACATCATAACCCAATATACCTGAATTTGTGGAAAAAAAACATTATACGTGAAATCAATTAAAAAAAACTCATTTACATGCATTCCTAAGATTGCATTCCTCAGTGTACATTCCTCAATGTACATTCCTCGACATGCATTCCTAAGCTTGCATTCCTCGACTTGCATTTGTCAGCATGCATTCCTAAGCTTTCATTCCTCAGCATGCATTCCCAAGCTTGCATTCCTCGACTTGCATTTGTCAGCATGAATTCCTAAGCTTTCATTCCTCAGCATGCATTCCTAAGCTTGCATTCATCTGTGTGCATTCCTCAGTGTGCACACCAAACCAACCACGACCGGCGCAATTGAAATTGGGTCATCGTGTACTATGGAAACAGATGAAATAGGGGCGTCTTGCACCATGTAAACAAACAAAGGGGCCTTCTCTACCATGTCATCATGAGAAGAGTGGGGTTCCCAGTTTGAACGGTTCATGGTGAAAAAATTCCAAGAGAATGTTAATGAATAGAGTGATACAAGCATATGGCCAACTGGTATGTTAAATATCCTTTTAAGAGTAGGAGTGCATAGGTTTATTTTTGGACATTTTAATTTCCAAAATGACGAGATAGATGATGCCATATATAGTTATGATCATGGGGCTATGGAATTGCATATTTTTGGGAAGAGGGTTCATCTAGACCCCGATTTGGTTTCCAGAGAAACCAAAATTCCACGAAGAGAGGGGGCAATGTTAACCCCCAAGGAAGAAAAGATTCAGATGGCTAGTAAAATTTGTGGGAAACGGGTTGTTGTTCCAAGGAATGGTCTAAAAATGGAATATGTTCCTCAAGGTATATACAAAACCCTGATTCAGATTATCCTTAGGACCATTATGAATCACCACAAGTAGAATGATATTTCGGGTGATATTGGGCTCTAGGGCAGACCCGGGCTTTATACCATTAACTTCGCACCAACAAAATACCCACAGTGTTGGCTCTTTCGGCAACAACCTACGAATAGGTTGCAGTCTCACCCGAAACAGCTATGGGGTGCCGTAGAATCAGGTTTCTACAAGCAGAAGAGGGATATTACTGTACCTTAGCTTCTAACAATTATAATCATAAAATGCAGAGCTTTAATAGTTACTTATTTAGCTTCGCGGTTAGATAAACAAACAGTGCCTTGCTTAACCCTTTACTAGGAATTCCAGCGAAGTTAGTATTTAGGAGTGATCTTACTTATCAGATATATATTTATCAATGCATAAAGGAACATAACAACAACACAACAAAAACCACAACACACGATATAACATGGTCCACCTCCAGTTTAGGGGTTACGTCCACAGAACTGTGTTTTATTCAACTCTTTACAAAAACCACAGTTCTGATCTACGCACTCAGCTGCAGATCCCTTCAAGTCCTTAAAGCCACGCACACAGCTGCAGGCCTCTGCACACACAGCTGCAGATTTCCTTTATCACCGAATACCCTATGTGCACACAGCTATAGAGGTCATCCACGCACACAGCTGGGACTTAACCTTCTTACAAAACAATCCTTAGCTTCGCATCAATTCATCTTACATCAAAAGCCTAAACTGACTTCTTTACAAGAGTGCTTATTTATAGTGCACTTATTACAAAACCATGGGCTTATTACAAAGAGAAGGTTTTTACTCAAACCCAACACCCCTAAGACTATTTTCAGTCATAACTCCACTTAGAAACTCCCATAAACCCGTGGAGTTACCCACCTTAAGGACCATTAAGGTGCGCGCCCCAACAGGCCCCTAAGACTCACCAGTGTCCCATCCCGGGACACTCATCTGCTTTTCTGGTGGTAGAATCTTGTTGGCGAAACATAGTGTGTTGCTTCCTTTCCTTTGTAATATTTATGTTGGTTAAGGCCTTTTGGATCTATTAGTGACCCCATCCTTCGATCTTCTTGCCGAACATTTGACTATCCACAACTTAGGGTCCCCAGAATTGTGTGTCAAGGTGCATAAGACAAACAGCCACCTCAGTTCTGCCAAACTAGGAGGATACATCTTGGGATGCTTCAGAGTTTTCCTGTGAAGACCGGTACTTTTCTTCGTGCGGCTTAGAGTGCACTTCTACCTTTCTTCCTTCCTCTTAGAGTGAACTTCTGCCTTTGTTTGTGCCTTGGTCGAACACGGCTGCATAGGTGGATTCCTCATAAGGTTCAGTAGATCTCTCTCCCTGACCACTCGTAATAACTCCTGGACTTCACAATCATTCAACATAGTTCTAACTGAGGAAACTCAAGGAAATGCACAATGCAGGAGTCGCATACTGGTGGAGCTTCTTATAGAATCCCGCAATAGAATCTGTCATCATCGTGCATTAATGACACCGAATGGAGTGGTGGAAATCCTGTCCACACAGCACCAGATTTTCCCAAAATCTCATCATTGCAGGAAGTTAGGTCAGTTCTCATGCCAGCACCGCCAAGTCTAGTTTGTCCCATCCATCACATTTTAGGCTGCGACACCTTTGATCTTCGACATAACTACTAACTTCAGCTTCGCCTTGATAAGTACCTTTGACACAATATTCACCTTTGACCCATCCTGACCTATACGGCAACCAAACTTCAACCTTCAGACTTTGACAGTCTTCAACACTTCGTAGCTTTGAGAATAGCTTCATTATAGTCTAGTACCCAATTCCAACTGTTCTTGGTACTTAGACTATCCTTCATGTTGTTACTCTTGATCAAGGGGTCCCGATTTGTCCCTGTACTTATTTAACCTACTTCCATTCACCATGGAAGGTAAAATTTCTCCATTCAATTTAGCTAACTGGACTGCGCCACCATCAGTAACTCTCTGTACTATGTATGGTCCTTTCCAATGTGTCTTGAACTTCCCCGGGAATTTCATGAATTTACTGTCATATAAAAGCACAAGATCACCATTCTGGAACTGCTTCTTCTTAATGTGTTTATCATGCCATGCTTTTTCTCTAGCTTTCTGTACTTGCTGCTGGAACCCTGCAATGAACCTGTCCTATTCAAGTTGTAGTATCTTTTCCAGCCTTTCTTTCACCATATCTGGGTCATCCATCTCTATCAAAGCAGATATTCTGAGGCTAGGGACAATGTACTCTATGGGCGTGACTGCTTCTTGTCCATAAACCAACCTAAAAGGTGTATGGCCTGTCAACGTTTTACAGGTGGTTCTATAAGCCCATAGTACTATTGGAATTCTAAGGTCCCAATCATTTCTGTTAGCATTGCAAACCTTCGTCAGAGTGTGTTCAAGGATATTGTTAAAGGCTTCGACAATTCCATTTGCTTGAGGATGATAGGAAGTACTCTTCTGATGATATACTTGAAATTATTCGGTCAATACTTCAATAGTATTATTTAAGAAATGTGATCCTTGATAGCTCATAAGAATTCTAGGACACCCAAATCTTGATAAGATGTTATCGAAGATAAACTTCGCGGCTGTAGCAACACTACAGGTCTTGACTGGTTGAGCTTCGGCCCAACGAGTAAGGTAGTCAGTTGCTGTAATAATGTATCTTGATCTGGATTTCTTTGCATGGGGATTGATATGTCCAACAAAATCAATAGCCCATTTATCAAAGGGTTGTAAAGTTACCTGCGAAACCAGAGGCATCTCATCCCTCCTGGATGGTTTGCCTATTCTCTGACAAATGTTGCAGCTGTGGAAATATTCTCTTGCATCCTTATGAATTGTGGGACACCACAATCCGGCTGTCAGAATCTTCTGTGTTGTAGCTTTTCCTGCGTAATGACCTCCCGCTGCGCCAGAGTGTGCCTCAAATGCGGGTCCATGTACTTTGCAGTTTCCTTCTGACTCAATAATGTTAATGTTGCGCGGATCGTCATCCTCATCAATTGCGAGGTTATAACATTCTACTGTATTGGCTTCCTGTGCCTTCCAATCAGGTTGGTATTCTGCTATTTCTTGATCATCAAATACTTTAGTATGGATCAACCTAATAGTTGCATCCAAAGCAGGAGAAACCTCATTAATAGAAAATGTCAGCACAAAACTATCAACAAGACAATCCCAACTTATAGTACCGTGGCGAAGCTCGACCTCCGCATACTAGCTCTTTGCTATAGGTTCCAGGGTGTGCACAAACCTATGTACCCATTCTTCACGACGTACGTGCTTCCATGCCTCGTAGCATTGCTCCAAATGTCCTTGAGGACTAGTCTTACCATTAAACCTGCTTCGCACCTCCTGAGGTTGGTCCCTGAATCTTAAGTACAGGGACTTCTGGCATGCTTCCCAAATATGAATGTACTTTTTGTGACCATTCCACCATCTGGACGTTGTGGCTCTGAATGCTGAATCCAGAGTCTCCATTTTCTGTGAGTCTGGTACCTGTTATGAGAATTGCACAATAAACTGTTCTGGGTCTGTCGAACCATCAAAAACAGGTAAGGTTCTTGTCTATGAGCCAAGCCATCTGAGAGACTTGGTAATTCTGGCACATCGGTGGCCATGTAGCTCATACAGTCTATTCTGCCAATTCTCTAGGCCATCATCTGAATCTATTATGCAGGAGCTGTCACACTGCCAATCCATGATACCTTCGGCAGTAGGATCAATATAATCTTCTTCCTTCGGTGTGATATTGTAGATGTAGTCCAAAACATGCTGGTCTTCATCTCTTACTGGCTCTGTGTATCTCTCTCCTTGAGAAGGATCCAATGGGACTATGACTATGAGTTCTTTCCCTTCGAACGTCATCTGTCTCTTCTTCAGGTTAATGACTGCAGCATTTTCCATTTCCCATTGAATTCCTAACAAGGCTGGATAGGGGTTTTTGTCGTCAATGATCTCAATAACTTTCGAAGTCTGCTATAGTACAGACACCATCAATATCTACTGGGACATTAGGGAGTCGTCCTAGGGGCACAATCTTCTGCTGATTGGCTAATCTCAACTGTATAGGGGACCAATCAAAGGTAGGTTTTCCCATTTGTTCCTAGGTTTGCTTAGTTAAGACATTTACCTCTGATCCTAGGTCCAAGATAACATCAGTCATATCATACTCTTCTATCTGAGCATTCAATCTCATTTCCCTGCCAGTTCTCCTGACTCTATTAACAGTTTTTTCTTGACCAGAACTTTGTTGAGGTTCGCAGGAAGCAATAACTTTTTGCAACTCACTTAAAGCATTCTGATTTCGTAAGAGTTTCAGACAACTTTGTAAAAAGGAGGACAGTGTACTTACTTTATCTGTTGAAGCCTCTTGCGGCTGCGACTGCTACTGAAGTTGTGGCACAGGTATTACTGATGTGTTGGGGTCAGCAAAGTCTCTCTTGGCTTCCATAAGTGTCTCATTTTCTCTTTCGACATCAAAGGCAGGGATTTTTCTCGGGGCCTTCCGAACCCGAGCCTCGGCAGGCTGTTTCTCCTTTTTCAGCACTTCCGTCGTAGCTCCACTCCTGGTAACAACATTAATGGTTGGGGCAGGTCTTTGCTCGATGGAAATCATCTAAATATCCTGAGTAGGGGCACTGTTTCTTTCCTGAATCTTCGCTATCAACTGCGGGCACTGCTCGACCACATGATCTACTGCTCGGCAATATCGACATGTCGTAGTTGGGTTTCGACAGTTTCTTGCTAGATGCCCGGCTTGGTTACAATTGTAACACACAACCTAGCCTCTTCCTCTTTTGGCCATACCACCACGACCACGACCTCCAAAAGCACCTCTACCTGATGCACCACCGCGGTAACCATAGCCATCATTGCTCTGTCCCTCATTTTGTACCCGATAGGCGTCATAGGTGTGCTCTCTCATGAGGTCATAACTGCGACACTCGTCTTCATTATGTCCTATGAACTTACAGAAGTTACAATAGGGGTTCTTGGGGACTTGCACATACCTCTGTAGCAGATAGCGATTCTCAGGTCGATGCTGGCCAGTTGTCCGACAGATCTCACAATATAGAACAGCATGGTTGAATGGGTTTGGCGCACCAGTATTCAGGTAATTTCTTACCACGGGACACTGTTCCTTGTCATGACCTTTTGTCCGACATTGTGTACACCAAACCTCTTCGCGACCGGTTTTTCCTTTCTTCATATCGCGAAGCTCTAGAGCCATCACTGCCAACTGCGCTTGGATTTGAGCAATACTAGAATTGTCTTCGACAGGAGCGGTTTCAAGCTTCATCGCGATTTCTAGAGTCTCCTGCTGGTCAGCAACATTCTATTGCATGAGTGGAGTTCTGATATGCGGTAGAAACGTTGCAATGAACCATTCCTTGTGCTGCACAGGTCCAATGGGGAAACTGACTTGGTCTAGCAGAACTTTGAATCTTTTATCAAAGTCCCACACTGATTCTCCATGCCTCTGCTGAATCTCTTTCAATTCAGTGATACACTGCAACTTTGATTTCGGCTTCTTAAATTCCTTGATCATTGCTACTTTTATATCAGTCAAGGCATGGTTCTAAGTGCTAGAAAACTTCATGAACCAGGTCAGATCGTGGTCTCTGAAAGAAGTAATCAGTTGTGCTCTTTTTGTATCTTGATCTGTAATGGTCTTAGCAGTCCACATTGCTTCACATAAAAACCAGAACTGTTTTGGATCCTCTAATCCAGTTCCTTTGAAAACAGGGAGCTTAATATCATCATGCATGTGGGCCATAGTGGATCTAGGGGGGGTTGGAGGGGGACTAGAAGTAGGTGGGGGGGAACTTACTGGGGTAGACTGACCTGCGACAGGAATACTCGAGCTAGGGTTACTTTCAGATTGCGACGGGTTCTCAGGTATAACAGGTCTGCGCTGCGGGGTTACCAGAAGGTTTCCAGCAAAAGGGGTTTCTTCGGGTTCTGAATCTGCAGGATTTACAGGGGAATACTCGGTATGCTTCCCCTGGGAATAGGATCCAAAATATCTCTTGTACCTTTTGCCACTTCGTAGCAAACCACTTTGCTCGTCGAAGGTATTTTCACTTGAAAACATAGGTTAGTAATACTAAATCTAACAGTCTGATTCAATGAGCAATATACCTTTTTCAGCTAATAGCATTTTAATTCTCAATCTAAATGAATTCAAAAACTTACCCCTTGGTCCTTTGAAAAAATGCCGCTCGGCTTCACTAAAGGAAGTACTCGTGTCGATGGTGAACTCTGTCACAAATGCTTCAAGGGTTCGTGTTGTCCAGAAATCAACAGCGTGGGATATCTCGTTGTTCACCCTTTTCAGTAGATTAATTCTTGCGTGGGTCCAATCAGGAAACTAACGTTCTTGGAAGTTCGTCCTTCTCTCTAATAACCTTTGTAAAAAGTCATTTGCACTATGACGCGGATATTTGTTCTCTTGCTCAGCGAATTTCAGATAAGTCTCATCAAGCCAATCACCGATTTCCTTCACAGAGGGTCTCCAGAACATAGCCCTCGAGGTACGACGTAAACCCCTCTTGAGGAGATACTGAGTTCAACAGGAAACGGAACCAATTTGTTGGGATATAGGGTAGACTCGGGTTTTATACCATTAACTTTGCACCAACAAAAGACCCACAGTGTTGGCCCTTTCGGCAACAACCTGCAAACAGGTTGCAGTCTCACCCGAAACAGCTATGGGGTGCCGCAGAATCAGGTTTCTGCAAGTAGAAGAGGGATATTACTGTACCTTAGCTTCTAACAATTATAATCATAAAATGCAGAGCTTTAATAGTTACTTATTTAGCTTCGCGGTTAGATAAACAAACAGTGCCTTGCTTAACCCTTTACTGGGAATTCCAACGAAGTTAGTATTTAGCAGTGATCTTACTTATCAGATATATATTTATCAATGCATAAAGGAACATAACAACAACACAACAAAAACCACAACACACGATATAACGTGGTTCACCCCCAGTTTAGGGGTTACGTCCACAGAACTGTGTTTTATTCAACTCTTTACAAAAACCACATTTTTGATCTGCGCACTCAGCTGCAGATCCCTTCAAGCCCTTAAAGCTGCACACACAGCTGCAGGCCTCTGTGCACACAGCTGTAGATTTCCTTTATCACCCAAAACCCTCTGCGCACACAGCTGCAGAGGTCATCCACGCACACAGCTGAGACTTAACCTTCTTACAAAACAAGCCTTAGCTTCGCATCAATTCATCTTACATCAAAAGCCTAAACTGACTTCTTTACAAGAGTGCTTATTTATAGTGCACTTATTACAAAACCATGGGCTTAAACCATGGGCATTACAAAACCATGGGCTTATTAGAAAGAGAAGGTTTTTACTCAACCCCGACACCCCTAAGACTATTTTGAGTCATAACTCCGCTTACAAACTCCCATAAACCCGCGGAGTTACCCACCTTAAGGACCGTTAAGGTGCGCGCCCCAACAGGTGATTGCATGAAGTTGTCCATACACTGGGTTGAAGACATGGACATAGATTTCCCTCATCTATTGGCTAGGAAATTGCACTGTGCATTGCAAGATAGTAAAATGAAGAGGGTCAAGTTCAGTTACCCAGGAACACTGCAAAAAATTATTGATTTATCTTGACCTTGTGTTGTAGGGTCAAATTATATTAGAACATACATTAGGAAGCCTAAAGAACAACAAAAAAATGAGGAATTACCTCAATCGTCTTTAAATAACAATGTATAAGTAGTTTCTACTGTCACTACATCAACAATACATGGACAACCTTTCGACGACAATATGGAATCTATGGGAAACAACATGCCTTCACTTTCCCTTAAAGAAGATGTTGTTGTCACAACTTTGGCTAGAATGCATGGAAATGAAAATGTAGATCAATGGGAGGAATTTGTGAACAATGATATGGACCGTTCACTGACTAGTGATGAATACCTAATTCATGCCAAATATTCTTTTGATGGTAGATTTTTATTTATTTATTTGATAAAATGGTGCATTTCAAAGAACAATCTACCTTGTGGGGGGATTCCTTCATAGGTAGAAACAAATTGTGCAGACCAAAGGATGTCCAAAATCTTGATTTGGTACATCATGTTACAGGTTTAGAGAAAAAAATTTGTGGAAACTGAAAAAATAATTGGCCAGAGGGATAAACTTATTAAGGATCAATATTCTAAATTTACCGTAGTTCTAGTAAAATCAATTTCTGATCTTAACAGACTAAAAGACATGTATCAAGCTCAAAAGAAAAAAGATGAGGAAACTATAGGGATACTTGAAAATGAGCTAAAAAACAGGCCTGAAGTTTTGAACATGCCACCACTGAAGATTGTATTTGTTAAGGAAGCAGAACTTCAGCAAGAATTGAAGCAGAAAGAAACAATTATTGCAGGTTTGAAGTTTGAGTTTGAAAATAAATTGAGAGAAATGATCAATAAACAGCAAAATGAGACTGCAGAATATGAAACAAGATTGCAAAAATTGAATAAAACAATTAAAAACAAAAATGAGTAGCTAAAAAAAAGAGAATTGAAATGATTTCAACAACTCTCGAGGCTAAATGATTTGGAAGAGGAAAAAAATCAACAGTCAAGGGTGAACAGGTCTACACACCAGAAGAATCAACAATCAAGGGTAAAAAGGTCTACACACTAGAAAAATCAACAGTCAAAGGTAAACAGGTCTGCACACCAGAAGAATCAATAGTCAACTGTAAACAGGTCTGCACACCAAAAATCAACAATCAAGGGTAAAAAGGCCATCACACCAAAACGTTTTGGCAGTACAAAACTTGGTGATGTAACTATGGAGAGCTTACTCCAATTTCAGAAGTCCTTGCAACAATGAGAGAAGACCTTGAATGAAGTTGCTTCAACAATCCATGCTGTAGAGTTGGCATTTAGCTCATCAAATCCAACATTGAAGAAGAAGATAGAGGAGAAGGAGGCCAAAATTAGAGACCTTCACCAAAAACTATTAGAGAAGGGAAAAGCACTACATTTGGGATGTGATAGTGAGATACAAGATTTGGAATCCCAAATTAAAGATTTGTAGGAGAAACTTGTGGCAGAAGCAATTTTGTATACTCCATGTGATACAGATTTGAGGGCACAAGAGTTCAAGAAGGAGGTAAAACAGGTCAAGAGAAAATTAAGTGCACTTCAATCTGAGCTTAAGTGGACGAAGGATTATCTTAAAACAAAGGAAGATGAGCACTCAAAGCAGAAAAATAATAATGTAGAGATGTTGAAGAAATGCCTAGAAGAAAAAGATAAATTGCATACAAAAGTGATAAATCTTGTAAACAAAGTGAAAGAGCAAGAAAAACAATTAAAACATATGGCTTATGAAGCTTCTGTGAAACTGAAGGGTTCTGAAAAAGGAAAGAGAAGCTATAGAGATTTTCTTATTCTAAAAAGGAGGAATTGCAAAACCTCCCAAGCAGCCTAGAGTTCTAAAATAATATGGTGTACATTTTATGTCTATGTACATACTAATATTGTTGTAATATACATTGTCAGTATTTCTTGGCAATGCATATATTTTGATATAGTTAATGTGTTTCTAATGGGTAATACACGTGTAATGTGTAATCCATATGTGCATTTTTCCTATATCTATGAGAGTTTAATGTGCAACCCATACTGAGAAGTGTGTATAAAACTACAAATGATGAAATATATTCTTCGTAATATATTCTACAAATGAATTGGCATATGAACTATTCTTGAAATATATCCTACAAATGAATTGACAGATCATCATTTCATGTTATATTGAATAAATTGCAATATGATATAGACATACCAACAGTTTTGAAACATCTTATATATTATTTATTCATTTATATTTCTGATATCGGTTTTATGAACTGTTGGTTATGCTACTTTTCTGGATCTTGCTCTATGGGACTGTGAGTAGACAGATTTCAGAATTATTTTTTGGTTTGAAGGTTTCAATTTCAGTACATATTTGGTACTGGTTTTGTTCTAAATGAACAACAGTGGTATGTGATAGGTGATTTATTTCCTGCTTTTGGAGATGTACAGATGACTTACAAGGTCTATTTTTATGTCTCTTTTTTACCTCTCTGGTTCCTACCTGAATACACAGATATGTGTATCTACTTTATGTAATTTTTTTCTCGTCAGATATAAAATTGCGCTTTTTTTCCCAGAAAAAAAAAAACATTGACATACCAACCTTTTTCTACAAACTCATGTACTCATTTCTGTAAATTGTATGATCTACAGTAAAATCCAAGTCATCCAAAACAACAATTGATAGTATTTTCCAATTTTTCATGGCTAGAACTAAAAATACACACCAATTCCTATCAAAGTACACTCTAGGTATGAAATTTGGAAGTTTGCTTACAAAAACCTAATTAGAGTGGCGTAGTTTTAATTTTAGACATAAATTAAACTTCTATTGTGAAATAAGGATGCATCCAACATTTGAAATGAGAACAGAACAACTGTAAATATTGGTTTCTTGTTCACCGGAATCATAGTTTCTCTAGTAAATCTTGTATTTATAGAATTTTGGCATGACAAGGACAACTTAGAAAAGAGGTTGAATTGGATAGTTGTTTGGAAACCAATCTCATGGCTCTACAAGTTTGTATTCTGTATCTTTTTTATTATAATATATATCATCATCATTCCTTACAGAAATAATAAATGAGAACATAACATATATAATACATTCCCAGGAGAAAAACAGAGATAATGCAAAAATATAACCAGATCGATACTCAAGAAAGTTTTAAAAGGGGCCCAAGAGAATTTCTTATGATAGTATGCTTTCATTACATAGCAAAGGGCTAGTTTACAGTTGAATCAGTAACATCAAACAACTCCTTCAATAATAATTGTCCCTACTACCTATTAAATTCTACTTATAGATCTCAAGGGTCGGATTGACCATGTTACAAGTGGATTTCATTAGAGTGAAACTGAAATGTCGATTCACCCATGATCCAACCCGTCCTCTGTTGTACTTTCCTGGATTCAAACAAAGATACCAACTACTGTGGAACAAGGCTAACATGATAGTGCAACATAGGGGGGGAAACAGAGTTGAAGTGGACATGTTTCAACACCAAGGGTAGAAAGGCACTGGAAGAAGAAGTTGCATTCCAGTTATCTGGATGGAATATGCGAGTAGAGAAGAATTATAACAGCGATACACATTGCATGAGAGGTATCATATGGAGAAAAGGGAAATATCAATGAAAGAAGAAAATGATAAGGAAGAGAGAAATGCTGAGACAAAAATGGATCAGTGGAAAACGACATGCAATACCCATCTAGTATGGTGAAATTAAATGCTAGAATTGAAGAAATCAATCCTATTATGCCACCGAGAGAGAATTCTTGGGTTGTTGAAGAGGGACATGGTGCTAACTCAGTGCAGGAAAGACTTCACTGAGTGATGGGAAAGGACTACCAAACGAACATAAAAACACTAAGATGGAATGGAACTTCTATTGAAATCCATCGAACCTGGATGAGACTATCTGCAATTCTTTCCGATTATACCCATTTCACTCATACTATCAGTGAATTCAAATTTGCGCACATCTGCGGCCATACTGGACAAAAATTAACGAACATAGATAATGGTGTCAATACATAGCCTACTGATAACAGTGGGCCATATTTATCAATCTTCCATAAGAAGCATCATGATTAGTAATTGACTGCAGTTTCTTGGAAGGAATCCATGGGGTTAGGCCAAATTTGGGTATGTGTAATGTGTTGGCCCTTCGAATAATTGAAAGGTGGGAAAAAAAGTTTAATCATGAGGAAATGTTGAGTTCACGTCTGGGTGATGCAATCATTCTCAATGTGGTCATAATCCGACTCGATTCAGGTTCATCGAATCATAGAATTTGATGGTTTGTAACTTTGTAGAACATATTTTCCTTGTTAAGTGACGTATTTGACACTCAGTTGAAAGTTTAGTATATGACAGGTATGGAAAAGCAAAAACTGCCATTTACATGTTTATATTGTATGACATATTTGACACTCAATTAGTTCATCACGTGTATGACAGGTTGAGGTATGGGAAAATGAATTTGGAAAAAATACTCTCCTATTTTATTCATTGAATTTGACAACAAAATCAGGCATGTGTGTGCATTTTACTGAAGCAAGTCAATTTTGGATTGCTTTACTCAAATGCACACCCAACATGCAAAAACTATGGTTTACGAAAATTATACCTGTAAAAAATATGGTTTAGGGAAATTAGACCAATCCTAGGAGAAGATCAAAAATTGACCAAGTATGGAATTATTGGTAAAATATGCCTAATTGGCCTTAGGGAAATGCCCACCACAGCTCATAGGATGATGATAAAAATATTCTAATACTATGGATATCTAGAGTGTTTTATGGTGCATCCAACCATATCATTAGCCTGGCCAAAAAGTATTTTAGTAAGAAGATATCAATCTGCCAAAAGTGCCTCTCAGCCATATTTGCATTGCTCCAAAAAAATGTCTATCGAGGAGAGAGAAAGAAGCTCCAGAAGATGAAAGTGGTCTTGATGGATTCACCTTGTTGGCCTCTACCCATTGGGCATCTCACTTGCCAAGTTTGAAGGAAAAATGAAATCACCTTGGTGACCTAGGGTTTGAAGAGAACTGGTTAGTGTTAGACAAAGAGTTTGAGAGACCACTTGGAAATGCTCGCAAGGGGGTGTTCCTTTGATGATAAAATTCATCATATGATATGGTCCTGTTCATTGTTGAAATGGATATATATCCATTCTCTTGGTTATTTTCTTATGGTGACTAGATAAGGAAATTATCAACCTGCCAAAATAGAAGAAAAATGTTATTTTGCAAACTAAAGATAGAAAAAATGGCTAAGTGTTTTAGAGGGGATAAGTGATGCCTACATTAAGGTTGATGCCTGCACTAAGGATGATGCCTACATGTCATGGCGTGGCATAGATGATGATGTCAATTGAATTTGAAATCATTGTTGCATTATGACATCGTTCTGGAGAAATATGACAAATTAGTTAAAATCAGGAAATTGGCTAAGTTTGGGAATATTGGTCCAAGTAGCCTTAAGAGGATGCCCACCACAAATTGTGTATTGAAGAAAAATCTCTCACCACATGGGTATATTGTAGGATGTTGTTTTTTCTACTCAACCATGGTCTTAGTTTGTCCAAAGAGAGCTTGAAGAAGAATTTATGGACCTTGTTACCACCTAAGTTGTACTTAGTGGTTTTTTTATCAAGTGAGCCTGGTGAACCGGACAAAGATTCTTTATTCGGACTTCAGAAGACCTTTGGAAGTACTTATGGGAATTACTTGTTATATTATATCACATGTTCATACCCCCATGGGGGAATTGTAATAGATGTTCTAGCATGATAGTGTCTGGTAAAGACTCGGTCTCTTAGACTTTATTTGTCAATCCGATCATCCCAGGGTTTTTTTTCCTTGGTTATTATTGGTTGTTGAATAAACTACTAATAATTTTCGAGTGTTTCACTCCATACCTCCAAAGTTGGGGTGGTCGGCTTGGCATTTAGGCCTATTGAGGTTATTAGAGTCTATGTGTCAGTTTATAAACATGCTAGGAATCATGGTCGAGTCATATGAACATGTCTAAGTCCCCCTAGGTTTTTTCAATTTTTTTAAATTGTTAATTTTTTCAGTGTTTTTTATTAAAATTTAATTTTTCCAAAACTTAGGCTATTTTTTAATAGTTTAATTGGAAATTTCAGTTTTGTAATAAAAGTGGGCCAAATAATCAATTTCAATGATGTAGGTGCTCATTTTCAAGCTAACAGCACCATGTAAACCCATGGACCCACTTTTTTTAGGTGTTGAGTGATTTTTCATCACTCAGCTCAAAAAACCCCAAAAAATCAATTATTGATTATTTTAATTAATAAATTGATGAATAATGGAGCAAATCCAAAATCCTAGATAAGTGGATTCTCAGCCGATTTGATTGAAATCAGTCAGATCTGGACCAAATTGACTGGATCTGACAAATCCTTGACTGAAGGAGGTGATGTAGACAGATCCAAAGTTTATCTTCAACATCCTTTATGGGGAATTGCGCCCTCTCTCTCTCCTCCACATGTGTGGGCTCTCCTGGAAGCTCTATGGATTGATGTGTCAGTATTTGGGTTGATGTGTTAGCTCAATCAACCCCCCAATTGACAATTAGGCTTAGTTCAGCTTTAGATCAGCATTGATGGACTCTCCCTCAGTTGCAGTGGTCTGTCTCCTTGGGATTTGCGCCCCCCTGAGCTGGATCTCCTGTTTTGTGTATAAATAAATCTTAGGATGCCTCTTCCAAGCTAGTTAGAGTTGGATTAAGGAGTTGTTTCCATTGTAATACTGCAATATTTTTATTGTGAATAAAGAATCTTTGGAGCCTATACCATGTAGTACATGTGTTTGTGTGGATTCTCAACATCATGTTGCTAATGTGGTAACTGCAATTTCCTTCCAATTTTTGTGCTACTTTTGTTTTCTGGCTTCAAGGATTCGGTTGAATCAAGTAAGGGTGTAAACTAGGCAAGTTAGATTACTTTATCTTGTTTATCCATATTATGTATGCTCAATAATTTTAGTTACATGCTTAAATAATATTATTTTTGCATGATCTTTCATTTTTGTTGCTTTATACATCTATATCCAGATCTCACGAGGTGTTGTGCAGGCTTGTGTTATCTAGTTGCAGGTTCCCATTTGGAAAAAGGTGTGGATCAATATTGACACCATTCCTTATCCAATAATCTCAATACTCTGTCCCTCAGCACTTCACAAAAGGGCCTCCTTTCAGCTTGTTCCATGCAAGCAACGAGCCGACCTTCTCTCCTCTTCTTCTCTTTTCTTTAAAAAATCAATTCTCTTACCTGGTTACTATGTTCTAAAGCTTTGTTATCATTTGGATCTGTTATATCAAAGTAAAATCTTCGTAGATATGCTATTTCAAAGATCATAGTCTAGATCTCAATTCTGAAAAGTACCATTAAGCAAGGCTAGATCTAGTATGAGGAAATCGTCTGTTTTGCATGGCAAGTTAAAGAAAATCAGTAGGTTGCATACTCTAGATTTCCTTTTATGTTTTAAAAATATTAAATCCAGAAATCAGTGCATATTTCATTGGCTACACAAACAGAAAGCCAAGATCCCAAGGAAATCTTGTTTTCCTTGGTTCCTTTTTCACTTGTTTAGCTAGTTTTAACTTAATCTTTTTTGAGTTAAGGTAGGCTGATACAAAGGTACTCTTAAATTGATTTTGGGAATATGTTATTCTAACATGATTTCTGGTTTTTATCAGTTGTAACAGAAAATAAAAGAAGCTTCTGTTCAAAAGTGGCCTCAGGAGCGTTCAAATCCCCCCAGGGATCTCCCCTTTCACTAAAATTTAAAAATTTTGCAGAGTTGTAAGATCTTGGTTTCATCCTGTATAAGGACCAAGAGGTTTCTTATATTTAATCTTGCTGATATTTTAACCAATAATAATAAAAGAAAATCTTTTTTGAGTGAGCTCTTTCGAGCCTGCTCCCCATCCCTCAAGGGGGGATCTGTGTCCGTTTCACTTTTTTTCTTTTTCCCTTTTTTTATGCTCTAGTTTAGTACTGATATGTAGGATTGTATAATTTGATATAATTTTTCATTATTCCATACTTTAATTTCCAAATTAATCATGCCACTTACCCCACGACTTCCCGATTGACCCGCAAGGGGAAAGAGATGCGTGGTAGGACTAATTAGAAAACCGGCGTTGTGTATATTTGATTCCTTTTTCATCAATTGTTTCATTAGCCATAATAAAATTAACCCCTCCTTGATTCCCTGATTGAGATCCACTTGGATCGAAAGAGGTTCCTAGAGGGCTTTCTTTTTAACAAGAACACCTATCTTAAAATTTACTAAAAATAACGAAGACTCCGGTGTGTATGCTTTGTACTTGGTTGTGGTTCATCCGATCAGTCAAGCTGCATCAAAATCACTTGAGTGACTAGATTAATTAGTCTTCATCTCCCAAATTGACAAACCATCAGGTGAAAAATCCAACGCCTCAAACAAATTGTAAGCGGTGGCAAAAATACCCAAAGGAGTGGGAACAACTGGAAAGTGACCTCGAGGCGCCGATCTTTGTCACACCCTGATGGGTGCATTATGAAAAATAGTCTCCGAGAGTCCGTTCCAGCCCACAAACACCTTATGGGTAGCCGTGAAATTTCACTTTTGGACATACTCCAAGTACCCCTCGAGTATATTTGGAGTCTCCTTTTCGCCTAATTTAATTCATTAACATTCCACATTAATTTAAAATCTACCAAGAGACATTTGCAAAACACTATTTCAAGCACATGCAAGCACATTATTTTTTTCTATTGACTCCATTTAAGGCACTGGTGATTTATTTCTTTCGATTATATATATATATATATATTGAGTGTCATTACTGTGCTTGTATGCTTTAAATCTTGCATCTTGTTATCTTTTGTTTCCACTGGTTAATTTCAAAGCTCCTAGACAACCTAATCAATATAACACCATCACACTAAGTAGTTAGCCTTAGTAACTTAATAGGATCTACACCCCTTGGCTTCGTTAGGAGTTGAGCCTAAACGGAGGAGTCAAGAACAAGGTGATAGCCTTGACTCGAGAATTTCCCCCAGGGACACACCGAGTGTCTTGAATATTTCTGCCACGTAACCCAGGTGTGTGAAAGGTGGCAACAGACCTACCAAAAATGTGGTTTAGGGAAAATTAGACCAAGCCTAGGAGAAGATCAAAAATTGTCCAAGTATGGAATTATTGGTAAAATATGCATAACTGGACTTAGGGAAATGCCCGCCACAGCTCATAGGATGATGATAAAAATATTCTGATATTTTGGATCTCTAGAGTGTTGTATGGTGCATCCAACCATATCTCGAAGGCTATAATAAGAGGTTTTTCAGACAGTATAGAAGCAAATTCACAATAACCCACATGCTAGGAAATGTATATTATCGTTTCAAACTTACAAATTTCATATATAATGAAAAAATTATTCAAAAATAAAAACCAATTATAACAGAAAAAATAATATACCAGACATAATTGAATGCATCAAATACATAATTCATATGTATTAAATAGTAGAATTCATCATAAAGATTACACCTAATAGTATAAAATTTTATTAATAAATGTAAAATGTTTACAAATCCAAATGTGGTACACCAGTCCTCATCCCTAATCCATACAATTTCAAAAACTATCCAAGATTCCTCCTTTGGACCCCGAGGTAACAACAGAGGACTCCTATTGGTGCAACCTGTATTTACTTCTCCCACAGTTATCAACTAGCTTCCATTGATCAGTAGTTGGCATATCTAGAATGATCATCTCCTTCACCATTATGTTGAGCTCCGCGTTTTCAACATAAGAGAACTCTGACAATATTGTACATATGGCTTTGAAGTCAAACAACATCTCGAAATCTACAGTTAATTTATCAATCACTATTTTTCCAGACAATGATTGATGTTGCATGTCATCAAATTGTCTGTGATCTAATCTACAACTAATTAACCTGTCATTATATTCTTTATGAGACCACATTCCTCCTTTCTCTTCCCAGAAGAAAGGGAGTTCTCTTCTAAATAAAGGATTAAACAGTTCAATGAATTCCCTGATTTGATGATGCATGACATCAATTTTCGCTTCAACTATTTCCAAATGATGATATTTATTTACCACTTTCCTTTCCCATGTGATAACCAAAACCCTATCCTAGATATTTGCTTTCTTTATTTCCTCTTCTGTCAAGCTGTTCAAAAACTTGATTGCATTATTAGTTGTGTCAGTAGGCTTCTTATTTAACACATGTTTTACCATCAAGACATTTTTCTAGCAGCTTGTGTAACAATATCCTTATCTAGAATAAAATATAAATAAGGCCTGAGCTTGGCTGCTTCTGCTATCAATACATCCTAGATGATATGTGTCACATACCCCAATTTTGTAAAATTATGTAAATTGTTTTATTTTATTTTCTGAGACATTATGTTAAACTTAATCCTAAGTAGGGATTGATGACTCAGCAGAGTCAACAGTTATGGAGTGTAATTGAGAATATTTAATTAATAATAAATAAATAATGGAGACAACAGCATGGGAGAGCTGTTAAAAGAGGTTACTGGTCAAACTGGTTGTTGGAACTAGGTGGAGAGGCAAAGGACAAGTGGCAGCATCCTCAAGCACTTCCTAAGTTGCAGGTGGCAACTTCCCTATATTTGGGGTCATGATTCCCCAAGAAAGTGGAATGTGGGCAGGTGGCTCATTAAATGACAGTTATCCCAATTAAAACCTAGGCAATCTTTAAAAGTACTCAATGAAGAGAGCTCAGGCTGCTCAATTTTTACTCCAGGAAGAATTCATTCAGCTGAATGTGATTCAGGAGTTTCATTTGAGGAAAAGGGGAAGATAGTAAGGAAGTGATTGTGAGTGATTGTTTGCAGGAACTTGATGCTGATTACAGCTAGTTGAGCTGTGGGAACTGTCTCAAAATTTTGAGTTAATACAGAGTTGAAAGACTGTATCTGTTTTGCTGCACCTAGTTCCAATCCAGGGAGACCAGAGCAAGCTCGGGGGTCCTGAGAAGTCGTTGTTTGAGCGCTCTCCAGGAATTTGGTAGGGAGGAACGGCCTCCCATTGCTGTTGTTTTCCACAGCATTTAACAGGTTTTTCATTCATATCTTTATAACTTTCTGTGTATAAATAGATAAATATTATGATTATTTAAATATCTGAAAAGAATTGTTAGTACTTTGAATTGTTAGTGGAAAAACTTGTCAGTATTACCGTGTTTTTCCACATCTGATATCATCAGATAGTACTCTAGCACGGTATCTCAAAGCTTAGAAGAAGTACTCTCCTAAACCGAGTTCCCTAATTTATTTACATTCATTACAATTGTTTTACTGTGTATTTTTCTTTTATTTAAGCTATCCTTCTACAGCTTTTATTTAAATCTGAAACTGTAACTCTATTTCTCTGGAAAAATTTAACTGTATATGAAAAAGAAAGATTAAGCATGCTTGTAATATGAGTTATACTCATTCTCTTATGTTTAAAGTAAATACATTACAGATTGAGGATTTAGGTATTATCAGTATGGTGTAGTAATCTGTATTGTAGTAAAAAGAACCAGAATTCTGTATACCGGTAATGTTATCAGATCAAACAACAACATACCTCATAAACTGTTATCTTTAAAAATAGATATTATTTTATGTCCAAATGTTTATATTGATATTACAAAGAGTTTACTTATATATTATATAAGAACTAAAAGAGACTTTAAAAATTCAAAAATCAGTAATAATACATCACATTAACCAATACTCTTATTTACATCTTTGAAATAATATTGTTTTCTAAGTAACTGTGTTTCTAGAAATCACAATAAAACATGATGTTATATATGTAATAGTTATATAGA